>JARIHP010000342.1:0-20312 GCA_029282125.1 Mycena amicta | reverse complement strand
GACGACCGAATTCTTTCCAGAACTCGCCGCCAGCATCGATGAAATCCTGTTGGTTCCGGAAGACCTGTAAACCGATTAGCTTGCGAATCGGAAGACTAGGATATTTACCATCAAGCCCCGACGAGCAACCTCCAAGGCGAGCTGGTCGCGGCCATCCGAGGTCAATTTTGCCAAGCTGACACCGTCCACCTCGGTCCCGATGACCGGCGTAAGGTGCGAGATCCGAGTCGCGTTTTCAAGGAAGGCGCGCGGGTTGGGATGCTTGAGCGCGCGAAGACCAGGATCGATAAACTCAAAGTCCTCCAACGGCGGGAGTGTGTGGTCCTCCGTCGGCATGATGTCGGGGAGGAGATGGCGGTACGGGTAGGTCTCGAAGGGCCCTTGGCCGCGCTGCTGGGGCGTTGGCCCGCCAGGGACCTGTTCGTTGTCGCTAGCTGGGACGCGCAAGGAGACGTAGGTCGGCTCAGTAGCCGCGACTTTCTCTCTTCAGTGATGGTTTGCGTAGACATTGGGGACGAAGGGAAGCAGGAAAGACGAGAGAATCTTGCTTTTAAAAGGAAATCCGGCTTGGAGTAATCCCACGCCCGTGGTGAGCACAAGAGAGAACCCAGATGATGCCATTCGACGGAGGAGGACCGTTGCACTGGGATGCTTGAGCGGAGACAGTGTCTAATGCACTGCTCTGAGATTGGATGGCCAAAAACAGGACACAGAATGGTCTCCCGCGTTGGTGGATCTCAGCCTGAGAAATGAGGACTGCCAAGGACCGAGTGAGGATTGGAGCTGGTGGACGAAGCGTGAGTTGCATCGTCACAGTGATGGAAGCCTTTCTCCTCCTCAACATCGACAACTGCTCTCTAGTTGTGAATGGAGTACAACAGTCTAACCTTGGAACTCTCGCCCTTGAATGCGTCACCGTCGCCATGCCCGGCGCAGAGGACCGGAACCTCTACCTCGTGCTGCGCATGATGAACGAAACTATTGAAGTTCCCATCGCCCCGCACCGAGTGGTCCGGACCGTCTACTCCGAGGCAGGCTCCCGAAAATACCACTTCCTTCCCACCGACGCAGACCCAGAGGAACTCGTTGTCGATTGCGCTCCCCAGCTATCCTGATGCACACTTTCTCGAGGAGATCGAGATCTTTGAGAGCATTATCGCGCAATATGCAGACCTGCAGGGTGCTTTTGAGCAAGCAGCCCCCGCAGTACTGCCGAATATCAACGACAAAGCCGACGCGGACGAGCTGCGCGGTCATTTGGTTCTCGTTGACCAAGACAACGGCGAGGTCGTTGGTGAATTTGACAAGCACTTTTCTGTCCAAGAAGACCCCGAGCTCGGCAGGAAGGGCCGTGAAAGTGACCTCGTCGTGATAGAGCTCTTGGATGACGAGACTCACGACTCGAACGTCTTTGAACTCTTTGCGCGCGCCATCGGGCCAGACCAAGATTGGATAACCAGAGGAGCCACATTGGTTAGGTTCGTACGTGTCTCTCTCACTTCACAGGCAGTTACTAAACGAATCTTGTATGTAGTCATGCGATATCAGGGTCGACAACTCTCCTCCTGTCTGCGATATCGGCAGGCTCTGCTTATTACACCAGCCATTCCAAATCTGCCTCCCAGCGAGGCGCTTCGTCAACCGGCCCGCCGCTCCTTCCACCCAGAGCTGTGTCCTTTCTCTCCTCTGCACGCACGCGCAAGGGACTCGCTGCCGTGCACTCAGTTAGTGGGCAGGCAGTCAAGCTTAGCGCAAAGACGGTTGCGATCATCGATGACATGGTCAAACGCGCTATGGGCAACTCAAAGGGAAAGGGCCGTCCAAGACTGGCTCCACCCCTTCCTTCACGAGCCCCACCGCCTTATTCACCCCAGCGCGGTACATTGGGTGAAAAGCCTCCCCTTCCGCCGCGACGGACACCGTCTCCAGGCCCTCCCTCGCCGATACCACCCGCCCTGCCGCCGCGCAAGGGAGACGCGTCGGCTGCTGGCGAACACGTCGCGGTCAAGCTATCCAAAACGACGCGTATTCTGCTCTCAGCCGACCTGATCCTGTCGACGATGGACAGCTCTGTGAAACGGATATTGGACGGGGGAACTGATAATATAGGGAAGGTGGTTGGACACAAGTAAGTTTTATCTGTCGCATGAATGAGGAGGGCTCATCCGTGGCCACAGGTATGGCGCAGAAGCGGCAGAAAGCTCTATTTTGATGACGGGGACTGCTAGAAATGTGGCTTTGGTGTATATCGATCTGCGCGGCGTTGGCAGACGCGCGCTCTTGAGGAAGGCTGGGAAGGAAGTTATCAAGGGCAGACTGGCTCAATGATGATCTGATTTCTGATCATTTGTTACGTAAGCTATCGTATATAAAGGCTCTGCTGCCAAAAATGTTTCTTACAAGTGTCCGCCAACCACCGGAGCGCTCGCGGTCGTTTACTCGACCCTTTGCGTCGACCACGGTTGAGGAGGCGAGGCGTCCCTACCGACGCCCACGAGAAGGATTGTCTGCTGCCGTCCAGCATTGTCCGCTTTGGCGTTGACTCTGTTGGCTTGCAGCGGGCGCGGCGTCATATCCCATAACCAGCCGTACGCTACTATGTGGCCTTGACGGTCAGGACGAACCATGACTCAAACATCTCTATGTTCTCTGTAGACAGCTTTTCCGTCGTTGAATGCATTTTTTTTTGTTGTCCCAACTTGGTTCTTGCCACCATCGCACGTCATGGCAGAGACCGTGCTCTACGTGTCCAGCGCAGAGGTCGTCTCAATATGCCAGTCTATGAACGATGACCTCGAGGCAATCCTCCATCCCGACACTGGCTTCGCTCCCCGCCTGCGCCAAATATGCCATGAGCAGTGAGCAATTGGCCGTGTTTCCTAGCCGTTGCTCAAGTACATCCAGACTGCTGGACCTCGAAGAAAACCACGACGAACCTCACCGGATGACCTTGAACTCCTCCGCCTCGAACGCGATACATGGGGACTACTCCAGGCCGTTATGCCGTGCGTCGTCCAGCCCAAATAAAAAACACAGACCAACCATTCTCTAGTGCGCGTAAAACGGAAAGCCTGCCCATGCCCACAATCCGCGACCTGCTCGCCGAAAATCCGTACACCCCAACATCAACCCTCGCACAAGCAATCCTTCATGCCTCCCCACTCTTATCCGAACTCGTCGCCGTCCGAGAGTGGCTGCAGGACAGTGCGCCATTGCCCCAACATCCAGAAGCCACAACCGGCTACTGGAAATTCACCAAGCATGGGGTCATGCAGTCCAGACGTATAGGCGGCAATTCACGCGACGGCCTGGTCAAGGAGATGGACCCGGACGCCGTGAACCGCGAGGATGGGCGGATGCTTGCTGCAGACGACACGGTACGCGTTATTCGACGACATTTTCTCGTTTTTCATTCGACGCAGAACTACGAAAAAGGTCTCAGTCAAGCGTTGTATACATATGTACGCTCGGGCCGGTTAGAAGAGGCAGTTGAGCTCTGTCGTAACGCCCACCAACCATGGCGGGCGGCCAGCATACGCGGTTCGCTGCTATTTCAATGGAGAGCGATAAGTGCGTGTTGCCACGCGTTTATTGACGAGTTTCTGACCCCTCCGCTATAGCCAACGAGCAATATGAGGACGATGCGATGGAGGAGGACCTGACTGACGTCTGGCAAGGCAACCGACGCCGGCAGCTTTGGAAAACGACGTGTACTCGAACTGCGACAAATGTGAGTTGCCAACCAAAGACTTCTTTGGACTTTTATTCATCGTTTACTCCTAGCCCAGCGTTCCGGAGCACGACCGAATACTCTATGCTGCTCTCGCACCGACACCACAAACATCTAGTGTCCTCAAAGCCGCTTGCCGCACCTGGGAAGACCATCTATGGGCACAAGTCAGCGTCGTCTGCGAGGAAAAAGCAGAGTATGGAGATGAGTCGTGTCGGTGGGAGCTTCTGGGAAGGTGGTCTGCCGGCTGTGGAGAGTGGTGTACGGATAATCTCTGCGGAGACGGAGGAAATGGAGATTGAAGAATGGGAGACGGAGGTTCGGAGTTCTTTGGAGGTTTTGAAGAGTGTCGGGGTCCACGAAGGGTTCGTCGTCCCCCTTGCCTCTTTTGATTCGATCTTTATTCTCTTTTCAGGCCTGGCGCACAACATCCCTTCCATTATTCCCAACTGCAGATAATCCTCAACCGAATCAGCCCGTTAATGGAAAATTTCGCAGGTGGGATTCAGGATGGCACATATTCTCAGGACTCATTCGAGTGTGTCCTTTTCCCTCGACTTTGTTCTCCTCCCTCATAGCAATCAAAGGTACACTACCATGTGCCGATTTTTGGCCCATCTGTGTCTTTTCCTGCAAATGATCGATATCCCCGTTCCTCCACTCGCTACGCAAGTAATCCTCGAGTCCTACCTCCAAGTTCTCCAGGTAGGCTCAATATTTCCTTCTGCGCTTTTCTGTGTTGACAACTCGGAGGCCGCCGGACAACGAGATCTCATCGCAATGTACGCCGGTGCGTTGGGCGACAATGCTGTCGAACGCTACGCATTGTTCCTCGTATCGCTCGAGCTCTCTGCGGACATCGACGAACGGCGGCTGGCACTTACACGTGCCAGAGAGCACGGACTCGATATGGACCGCGTTGCTGTCGTTGCGGCGGAACGGACGATTGACAAAGCGCTGCAAATGCTCCCGCCACTCAAGGGGCGGCTTCCGTCTATTATTGCGCTGCAGCCCCCAGCTACCGACGAGGAAACGTTCCTCCTCCGATCTATCGAGTGGACGATCTTCTCCGACACGACCTACGACACTGCGCTGGAACAGGCGAATGTCATTCTGCGATACTTTTTAGGTGGGTAGTCTACATCTCCTTTTCCTGCTTTTATCCGACATCGCACAGGCTCTGGCCGCGTACAAATCGCGCAGAAGTTGCTGGTTTTGCTCCCCATCGAGCTGGCATCCATCGGTGAGCCGGAGGAACGCGCGACGGAGTACCTCCATTACCGACAGTTCTTCGTCATTTGGGAGACCCTCGAGCGCGTGGTGGAGTGTCAGGCACTCGAAACGCCGCAGATGAATCGGAGTACACGAGCTGCGTGGTTGCAGGATTATGAGGTGCGTTTCCTCGACCTTGTGTCCCTGCTATCCTGACTGATGGGGCTGTAGGCTTTAATTGACCAGGCGCACGACCAGATCACTAAGCTTCTGATGTCCGAGTGGCTAGTTAGCAATGTGGATGAGCCGGGAGGTGAGATTCTTCGCTCGAGTTAATTACGTGCTGTGATTCACGTGTGCATAGCCGACCGTCGTCGTCGCGACCTCATCCGCATCCGGCAGATATACGTCCCCGAGCTCATTATCCGGCTCCACTTTGTCCTCTTCGTGTCGCGCGCGCAGTTCCCTGGGTAATGCCTCCCGCAAGACCTCTTAACCTGACGCTAATCTTTCCAAAGAAACCTCAAACGCGCGCTGGAACTTGCCAACATCGTCGCTGACTCGCGGTACGGGCTCTATGAGGACTTTGTCAACGAGGATGGCCGTCGGTTGGGTGATTACCTCGGTGCCGTGCGCCAGGCGATTTTGGGTGGACTGGAGGGTGGCGGTTCAGATCCGCTGAGGATATTATCGTCTTGATGTCTTTTCGTAGAGAAACGCTGTGTGGGAACAACAGCGACTCAACGCCAAGTTCCAAGAAAGGCAATTTTGGCAATTTTCCCTGACGCTGGACGAAAAACCGCCACAAAATAATAACCAAGAACCATATTAGCATTTCAGCGTCCGAGGGAAAAAAAACTAGCAGTAATTACACTAGTAGCCGTAGGGTCGTAAGTAAGAAAAAGTCCAAAGTGAGTAATAATTGTCCGTGTCAAGAAGTAAAAGCGTCAGTGTTCAAACAAAGTTCCAAACTTGGTTGGCAAAAGGTGTGGAGGACGTAGAGCAGTCCCATGTTTGAACCTGGTTGCCAGAAGTAAGGCTACCGTCGGTGAGGTCCAAACATTTGCTTTGGCCGCTCCATTGGATTGTCTTTGCGGAGGTCACGGTGAAGTGTTGGGCAGCGTCACCAGCACCCGCTACGACAGAATCAGAATACGTTGAGATGAAAAGAAGAAAGCAGACGTACGCGTGCAAGACCAGATCTGCATCTTGACGCCATTTGCGGTACTTCCGTTCGTAACATCGAGGCACTGGTGTTGTGGTAGGTTGGGGTATGATATGTAGAGCGAGGGAAACGCACCTTGTTCCCAAACACAACGAGAGTAGATCCGGTTTGGGACCATGCCTGATTCGTCGCGCCGGTTGTGCATGGCTGGACGACGACCGTCACACCGTCGGCGTTGGAGGAAGCCGAGAGGCATGTGGTGCTGCTCTTGTTCGGGCGGATGGTCTTGCCGGTCGTAGGCGGCGGTGTGGTGGTGGTTCCGGAGCCAGTGGTGCGGGTGAACTTCTGGTTGGCGCCGCCCGTGCACGTCCAGATTTGCATCTAGGTTTTTCAAGTTAGACGAGGATTTATAAAAATACAAGGATGCTGACCTGGTTACCGTTTGTCAGTGAACCTGACGTCAAATCAACGCAACTCGAGTGTGCAGTCCATTGGATGGTGCTGCCGGAAAGGGTCCATTGTTGGTTGGCGTTGTTCGTTCCGCAAGTCCACACTTGAAGCTTCGTACCGGAGGTAGCCGAGCCTCCTGTCACATCCAAGCACTGGTAGAGCATTTAATTGACATGCATATGGCAGTGGCCGAGCTCTTTTACCTTTGAGCCAAAGATCGAAAGAGCGCCGGTGCCAGTGACGGTCCATGCCTGAGAGGTGGATTCGGCACAGTCCTGAACGGTAACAGCCGCGCCGTCGGTGTTGGAGGCAGCAGCCAGACACTTGGCCGAGTTGGCGTTCGGGTGGATCTAGGTTTTTCAAGTTAGACAGGTTAATAAAAACAAGGATGCTGCTGACGTATTGGTTGGGTGTGGGTGTTGGTGAAGAGCCAGAGCCGGTGGTGGTAGAAACGGGCGGGGGCGCTGCAGTCTGACAAGGGATGGAGCCACCGCATGCAGCGCCAGGATCGGGCGTGCCGTCGCAGGTCCAGGCGGACTGGTCATTCACATATTAATAAATGTGGAAAAGGAAAACTCGTGAAACGCACGGTTTGCTGTTGGGGAACACCGACGATTTGGTAGGGCGCAACGCCAAGACAGTCCGCGAGCGTCACAAGCTAGCTCGGTGTTAATGAGTAGGTCAGCACAGTTCACCGGCACTATACCTTGTAGCCCTTGCTTTGGAAGAGGTTGATAGCGTAGGGGACGAGTTGTGTCGGGGTTGTGTCTAAACATGATCAGCGAGGAAAGGTATAGAGAACCTCTGCGCACCAACGGTCTCGTGCTCCAAGATGAGGGCATTCTTGGGCTTGGAGGACGCGACTCCGTCATACACACTCTTGGAGAAAGCTACTGTAGCACCGTCGGCGTCCTCAGTGTCCGTGTCCCACAAGGCCAGAGATTGGCCTCGAGCAGCAGCGATGGACTGAATGTTGCCGTTGTAAGACCCGAAAGGCGGCCGCATGAAAGCCTTGACACAGCGTTAACTAAAACGACAGGAGCAACGCAGCTCTTACCGGCCGAATACCTGAACGTGGCGTTGAGGACAAAAAATGCGGAAACATGTGTGTCTCTCACCCAAAATACGCGAAAGAGCCTCCTCAACACGGTACATGCCATCTTGAACTTGTGCAGTCGAGAGGCTTGTCAGATCCGCATGGGACCAGGTGTGGCTTCCGATTTGATGACCAGCGGCGTATGCGTACTTCATGTCGGCAATGCGCGCAGAGCTGTAGATGCAATCGTAGTTGTTGCCGTTCCAGAAGAATGTAGCCTTGGCACCGGGCGGCGTGGTGAACTGGTCGGATATGCTGCGGAGGTGCGTATATGGCCCTGAGCAATGGGTGAAAACTGAGTGCGATGCGAGTTCAGAGGGTTTACCATCGTCCTAAGGAGTGATGTGAGTTGGGAGATGATGCCGGCGCAGGAGCAGCACTCACAAAGGTCAGTGCAATTTCGTTGGAGTTTATGCATTTGTCGTAGACTTGGGGCGCACGGATTTCCTGGATAGGGATGGTGAGGGACAGCAAGAAAGACTGGGGGGAGAACGGACGAGGTGAGAGTGGCCTTGAGGATGAGCGAAAACGGCTGAAAGAGTGAAAAGAGCGGAGAAAACGAAACGTATCGAGGACATGGCGGGCGACCTCAAGCAGGACAGAGGGGCGCTGACTGTTTATATACTTAGACCCCATATTTTTCCATATTACGCGTATGTTCCTGACAGGAGTGTCTTAGGATAGTCGCTCGGAAACCTCGTGTCGAGATCCGAATCATTCTGTTGATTGAGTCGATGCGGCCGAAGTACGGCCGCACTGCAAAAAGTCGGTCTGCCAGAAAGATGCTGCTCAAGGAGTAGTGGAGAGTTTGTGACATGGGTGACCACTGTCCAGCAATGTTTCACAGAAACAAGAAAGAAAAGAACAACTCAGCTGCAGGCTTTCGCTGCATTTACCAAGTCAGCTAGATGCACGGCGACCAGCCGCCGAACGTCCAATTTGGCAGGCTGACGGCGCCAAGCCAACTGGCACCAGACCCGCGACCAGTTGCAACAGGTCTCACTCTGCGCAGAGTGAATGTACCAGGTTTCACTCCTTTCAAGCCGCTTCATGAAATGCAATCGAAACGCCCGACATGTATTAGTCTGGACGCCGACTGCGATGACCATGGGCTTGGACGACGCCTCGACCCGACACGGCGTCCCCTGGCCGTATTTTGTACCCCGACCCAAGTTCCGTCGCTTTCCAGGCCGGTCCGAGTCCGTCCCACCGTAGCCGTGTTCCGTTCATGTTTGGCGAATTGTAGCCGACACCTTGGTCCAACTAGACTGAGGCTTGGTTGACCTCAGTAGACCTCGGTAGACTCGAGCCCACCGAACGATTATTTGGGGACAAATCAACTTTCACGGCAAGTCATCTGGAAGTCATAGGCTGGTATCGAGCCTAGGCAGGCCGGCTCTAAAGCAGCGGGAATATGTGCCTCGGGTTCTGTGTGTGTTCATCGCGCTACAGCAAGATTGCTGCAACAACAAACTGCTTGTGTGGCCAGTTCGACATTCTGGCGGATACCAGGATCGAACAGAAAGCTAATTAGAGGGTGGATGGTGTTCAGAGAACTCATGGCAGGGCATTTCTTCTTGAAAGGACAATCGACATGAGTACTTGCGGATTATTATAACTGCATTTGGCTGGGAACTTGTGTGATTTTCTTCTGAGTACTCGTGTGTTATACCGAATGTAATCTAATCTTTGTCGTATCAAGTAAGGGGCAATGGGTGTGACGTCACACCGATTGCCTCTTTATCCGAGCCACGACGCGCACATCTCACGAGGCGACGCGCCATGATGCTCAATAGCCTTCGCAGACTGGATGATCGTCCCGTGTCTGTCCCGCCCATGGCTTCCTCGAGGTCCGAACCGCTCAACCCCCGACCGTCTTCCATCCCTCCCGGAAGCGTAGCTCCTCATCGGGCCTTGACCGAAACCCAGAACCTTCAAAGCCCACAGCAGACGACGTCCCTTGACCTTATGTCTCATCTACAGCGCTCAGAGCTCGCAGTGGTCAAGTCCAGGGTTGGAAGCGTGTTGAGTCGAGGTTTTATCCTCAAGACGGACCACTATCCTTCAGGTATGTTTCTCAACACGTGTACTACTGGTATCAATACCTTTCAGGACGCGCTCTTGACCTCGCTTTGAACGTCCACGGAGCCCCGAACTTCCGTGCACCGCGCGTGGGCAACTTGAACGTGTTCGGAGTCGCCCAGCCACGTACTCAAGGCTTGCGTGCCATCCTGGCTGTCCTCAGGTGTCGTCCGGGAACTCCTGATCCGTCCCATGTCGTCTGGTTCTCCACTCGCGAAGAGCCGATAGGTATGCACGTTCATTCACAGACTGTTCCCAAACTCATAATGTGCAGTATACATTTCCGGCCGTCCATTCGTCCTACGAGACGTGTCCCAGCCACGACGGACGTTGCTGCTTTCAGACCGCGCCGAAAACCTGGAATCTATAGAAAACCGGATGAAGGACGATATCTTGCAAGAAGCTGCGCGGTGCGTTTTCAAACTCAAAAGTTTTTGCCGAACTCACGCCATGCAGATATGGCGGATTAATCTTGACGCATAATGATGGGTAAAGTAGCGTTGTTCTCGGCAGCGTGCATACGTTGATTCTTGGCTGCAGCTGCAGACTCGGGTGAGGGCGCGATCCTCCCTACATGGACGTCAGTCGACACACAAATGTTCGCACTTCACGCGAGCTTTGGAGTCAGTTGAAGACAGATGGCTGGAACGTGGATGTTGGTGCCTCATTCCTCTGTTCCTTCCTTCACTGATCCACGGCAGTACCACCGTCGGTGCATCGCACATCTCGCGAACGTTGGACCTGATCTATTTCAGCATACCTATAGCTCCCGACCGACCCATCGAAGACAACTATCTTGACGCCTATCTGCGCGTTATTCGCACGACGGATCCGCTGCGTACCGCACTTGTGTTCTCGTGCGGAATGGGAGCGGTGCGAACAACGTTTGCAATGGTTGCCGCGTGTATTGTTCGCCGGAAGCAGCTCATCGTCCGCGGTCTCGCGGACCCTTATGCAATGAAAGGAACTTCCAATACGCCGCTTGCGGCTATTGGAACGCCCACCAGTGGAGCGGTACGTGGAATACAATCTTAGGCATGATCATTTTTTCGAGCATCGTACCAGCCTTCCAGCCAAGAGACGGAACTGCGCATCTTGCAGGCGCTCGAACAGGCGAATGCGCAGCAAGATCTCAGCACGTCGCTATTACGATTGACCTACTTGCTACAGCAATGTAAGCTTACTAACCCCACCTTTCTACTTGCCTCACCACAACAGGCCTCGAAAATCACAACTCACAATCCGCAATAGAACTTCTGATGCGGCAGCCCGCACTACTCGAAAATCTTCGCAAAGCACACACGGGGAACTATGGCGTCATTTTGAGTCTTCTCGGCTGCCTCGACCATGGATTGCAAGCAAAGCGACTTGTGGATCGAGTCATTGATGCGAGTGAGATTTGTTTTGTCCCTGTGTCGAAAGCTCACTAACGAGGGAGACCAGCCGACCAAGTGACCAATCTCCGTGAGGATATACTCATTCATCGACTGAAATACTCGATGACGAGTATGGATGAAATCAAGGGCGATGACCACCTAACCAAGGCTGTCAAGGCGATCGAGAAATAGTGCCAGGCTCTTTTTCCCTGTCGAACCCTCATCTCATTCTTGATCGTTAGTTTCTTCGTTATCGCGTTTGCGTCTTATGTCGATGGAACAAGCGACTTTTCGCAAAGTTTTTCCGACTGGTTGAAGGTGCATATAACATTTCGAGTTGGTTCGGGACATTGACACTTTTCATCTATTCAGGCTCGGACTGAGATATGGAAGTGAGCACGATCTGTTAAAGCTATGCTTGGAGTGCTTATAGGCGGCTACAGCCAAATCAAGTTCCTCCGTAAATCGTATGGCTCGAGACTCAACGTTTTCGCTCCGATCAACGACCTATCGTCGCTCTCCAAGTCCAACTGGGAGGACCGTACCCTGGTTCCTGGCAAGAAGAACGATGTGGCTATCGCGGGAGGGCGGATTCTTGGAGACGAGTATTCCACGCATGTGATCAAGGTGTGCCCGTGATTCTCCCTGCTCAAAACAATGTTGATATATATGTTGCGCTAGAACCGGAATGGAATCATCCTTCGCGAAGGGTCAGTGTACCTTGTCACTAGATTTTTGTCGTTTTGAACTTCTTCTAGCACCCTTTTGAAATCCGACCAATGGCTACGCGAATCCGCTCACGTCGACCACGACGTGCGTGGTGCGATCAATTTCCGCCGAGTCCCGGGTACATTGTTGTATGCTCTGGGCCAGCCCACACTTGAGGCGATCAACGAGGTCGTTTCGCGCATTAAAGCTGCTCATCCGTCTGCGCGTCGGATAATATGGATTACGCTGCGTGAAGAGCCGATCGTATATGTGAATGGAGCACCATACTGTTTGAGGAGGGAGGGATTCTCCTTGAGGAACATGAAGGGTGCGCTCCATATTAGTTCTCTAACTGAACTTATGACCGTTTATTTTCTTGTAGATTATGGTGGTATCTCGGCCTCGCGCCTGGAGGTCTTGGAAGAACGCTTGCGGGACGATGTTATTGCTGAACTCAAGACGTTTGGCGGCAGGTTCGCCTTCCGCGTCGGTCCGAAACGAGAACACTGACATTCCTTTCAGACTGCTACTCCACACGGAATCCGATGACGGCACCGTTATCCCGATATGGGAGGAGATTCAAGACGAATGCGAGGACGTCGTGGTGCTTAAAGACGTGATGGCGGCACACAAAGCCATTGATGGACTAGAGTTGGATCCGCTACTACTACCAACACCGCATTCCCAATGACGGCTGAAAAGCCGCCCCTTTTCTGATCTCCAGGACCTCATCGACGTTGTGCTCGCTTCGTCAAAAAATACTCCGATTGTAGTGAACTGCCAGCTTGGGCGCGGGCGGAGTACTCTTGCTTCGGCGAGTGCAAGCAGATTGGCATTTAATTTATGCTGAAGCCTCGTTTAGATCATCATCCTGCTCATCCGACAATGGCTCGAGTCTCGTAGACCACCTACAACCCCCGAAACGCCATTCACCATCATACGCTCGTTTTCCAAACTGTCCATCCCTCCGATGGAGTTGGATGAACCCAGAAAGAAACGCCATTCCTATCAAGTGATAAACAGTATGCTGCCTCTGCCTCTCTTCCCAACACCACCCCGCTCATGGAAATAGACCTACTCCGTGTTACCCGCAAGGGTCTGATCGTCAAAAGCGTCGTCGACGAGGCCATTGACCGTGCGGATGTCGTGTACAACTTGCGCGATGCCATCGAGGAAGCGCGTACCCGAGCGGACCAGGCAACAGATGAGAAGGAGAAGCGAAACACGCCCAGAAAGGTTTGGACCTTCCCTGTACTTATGTTTGGCGAATCTGAATTGGTTTGGCAGGACTGCAAAATTTGCACCGATATTTCGTGTTGATGGTGTTCCAGGCATATCTTCAATCGACAGAACCGGACACTAAGCAGTCTTTTGAGAGCATCGAGTCGTTTGTGGGCCGACAGCCTGGTACGTGGGCAACATCACGTCACCAGTTGATTGAATCACATCGCCTAGTCATTCGGACCTTTGAAAACGAGCTGTTCGCAGACGGAGTGAATGCGTTGAAGCCCTTAGAGCGCGCATATGTCGCAGATGGCGTCGCACACCCTGACGAGGTCAATCAAATAGTCGCAAACAGATCCGGTGCCATTTTGTCGAGCTTCACTATCCTCAAGAACGACATGTTCTTGAATCTACAGAAAATGACGTTGCCAGAGTGCGTATTAGTTGCGGATACATGTTCAACCTAACGGTACCAGACGGATAGAGGGGTCTCCCAACTTCCGGCGACTTCCGTTGACTTTACAGTCCTCGAGTTCACCCGTTGGCAGCACCGACGCTTTGACTGTCGAGAAGATGGTATGCGGAAGTGGTATGCCCACAGTTGAAGGGTTAGTACTCCTCGCATGCCGCTTGGATCCCTCTTACACCGTGTCAGCCTGCGAAGGGCCTTGCTGCGAGTAGACGCAGGTCCGTCAGGCGAAAATAACGTTGTATGGACATCGTTGCGAGAGGTATTCCTTCTTCACTCTCGTTACTTTGGCTCTGACATGACCCACTCAGGAACCGGTCATCTACGTGGCCGGGAGTCCTCATGTATTACGGCTTTCAGCCAATCCCCTCGAGAACGTTCAGTCAGTACCTTTTCTACATTAGCGTAACAACTCTTACAAATATGTTCCTCGCAGATCAACCGGAGTTACGACAGCGATGGTCGAACAAATGGAAGAGAGCTTCAAGAAGGATGTGCTACGAGAGCTTCGAGCTAATCAGGGCAGGGTGCTGCTGCATGATGAGGTCGAGGAACGCCCGGGATCTTTCGCAATTGTGCCCATATGGGAGACAGTTTCTGAAGCAGACATTCTGACTCCGAGGGATGTATTTGGCTTGATGAAGAAGGAAGGGTTCAAGGTGTGTTTTGCTCGTTCCGACCACTACGCTGCGTAACCTGTTTGCAGATCGATTATGGACGAATTGCCATTGTGATTTTTTGTCATTCTGAAGTCGGGATTGTTAACTGAAAGCTGCAGACCGACGAACAAGCCCCACTCCCCGACGCCCTTTCTCAACTATTCGACCGCGTCCAATCAAACCTCCCTCAAGCTGGCGATTTCGTGTTCAATTGCCAGATGGGAAGAGGCCGGACAACCACAGGCATGGTCGCGGCGTGTCTCATTGCGACGATCGTGAAGTGGGATGGGAAGGAACCGCAACACGATTTCGAACAACCTCTAGAGGAGGACTCGTACGATTCCATGGATGGGCCATCGGAAGAAGAGGCGTATTTGCAAGGTACGTGGTTTGACCAGTTCGTAACAACACCGTTACTCAGCTAGACCTTCAGGAGAGTACAAGATCATCCTTCAACTCGTTGGCGTTCTGTCGCATGGAAAGCTCGCAAAGCGACTAGCCGACAGGGCGGTTGACTTGATGCAAGACGTGCAAAACCTTCGCAAGGCCATTTATGAGTACGTCCTTGAATAAGCCATGCGAATGATTCTTAGCTCCAATCGACGTAGTTACAAACTCAAAGTGGACGCTTGTGAAAGAGGTACGCTCAAGGAACAGAAGCTACGAAACAATGGTGTCAACTACCTGTGGGTTACACCTTCTTTGCGTGCCAACCTAGCTCTAAATGCACGGCACAGATACCGCTACGGGTCGCTCATTGTCTTTGCCAACTACCTCATCGGTCTGCAACGTACAAAGGCCAAGCCACAGCCTACGTTCACGGACTGGCTCAAGGAGCACAGAGAAATTACTAAACTCCTCGAAAGACGCTCTTTGGACTAGACCTCGTCAGCGTCGGAAATCTAGAATCGAAAAGAGGTTCGATCATGCAAAGCCGAGTCATAATGACCGTTCCACCAGGACAGTCATGCCAGGGAGAGCAGTAGCTGAGTGTTATTAGTACATACATTGTGTGGGTGTAGGATAAAGATAAAATAGATGCTACTCTTGATGATATATCATCATAAAGCGTCGAAGTTGATGTTGTGTGAAGCTCTCCTCCTCTCTAGTTCATCCTCGCGCTGAAGAAAGGTCAGCAAGAGCACCAGGGAAAACCTTCCCACGCACCTTCTCATTCAAATGCAGCACCAGCCAGATGATTGAAAGTAGAAGTAACGTCCCCACCGCAGCAGTCAGCGTTACATATGGGGTCAACTCTCCAGGCCGCAGGAACAGTTCGCGCTTCCACGCATCGCCCGGCCTTGACGGGGGAAGAATGACGAGCTTGGAATTAGGTATGACGCCCTCGATGTTGATGTAGTGCTGCTGCGTGTGCATGGTCGACCCGACGAACAAGTTCTCAATGTAGTTGTTCGTGCGTCCGAGGCCGAAGAACGAGTATGGAGTTTGAAGGGATTGATAGGAGGTCTGTGGGAGGTGGGCAACTGCACCGAGGTCGGCAATGAATATGAAATGGATGGAAGATGACTGACCTTGAGCAGCGTGTCGACCGCCTTTCGTATCTAGAACGGTATACTTGTTACGACGCTCCTGAGTAGCTGACCCCGAAAGGCTGAAAGAAGCATTAGCCGCGGCACACATGCAAGATGCACCTCGTACATGGTATTTTTCTGTTCGTTTGGACCATAACACCAGCCGTTACCACCAAGCGCCATTCAAAACTACCAAAGAAGTAAGCACTCATTAAACAAAATCAACAGGCCGAACACACCAATAGCCTTCAAGAAAAAGGCGTCGTAGTAAAAGTTGTTTTGCACGAACTGGATGTTTCCTTTACCAGATCCGCCGGTGCGTTGGATCAATATGTCGAGCGTGCCCTGTCGCCAAATCGTCAAGTTAAAAAACAAACGTAAGTGACTAACTCACATCTTCGTCCAGATCCAAAAAAGCAACTCCGCGGGCATCTTTAATCGCCTCAAGGGCTTCCGTTCCCTTCGTAGCCACACTCCAGCCCGCGTCCGTGGCTGCATCCGACAGCACCAGAAGCCACATGGAGCCGAGACGAACCATCTTGGGGATGTGGTCTCTGCCCAGAGGCGACGATAACCAGGAAGTCGGAAACCCGTCGAGGTTGGTATCCCCCGAGCTTCAGTGAGACGGGTACCGGTGGTGCTTGCGTGGTATCAGTGGACGAGTAGGGAAGAACCGGGGAACAGCGATTCGAATGGTATCCGGCTGAAGTACTGCGCCAAGTTGGAGACGTGCTGAGTTTTACAAAACTGTACTCACGTCGTTATCGGCTCGTGGTGATAGGTCGAAGGTGAAGGTGGAGTCGGGAAGTGCAGAGCTCCTCGGGCGGACGACATGAGTGAGCACCATTGCTTGATCCTAGCCCGCCATTGCAGAGCGGCAGCTGCTTATGTTATGCGACATTGATGGCGCAGTTGCTGCCCACACCGGTGGATGTCGAGACAGATGAGCAGGTGGTAAAAACCATGTCGATGTCCCATCGCGATCTAGTTGCAGTGAGTCTTTCCACGCGTCAAGGCCAAAGAATGGGCTCACCAACATCTGCAAACGACACCGACTGCACTCCGGCTGGCATGGCACCCTGTAGTGCAAGAGAGAACCGTCTGCTTTTTTGTTGACCCAAATTTGATATTTAGTTCCTCCCTTGACCATCATCGCAAAGAAGGAAGACGTCTGTGGATTCATAAGACGATGTCTCGTCTGAGAGACATCCCATACCTGCGAGGCAATCGCCATCAAAGTCTACAACGGCGTTGCTGGTGAGGATTTGCCGGTTTACATTGGAGCTCCCTTGAAAGGCGCGTCACCGCTAAGAGGCGCAAGCAGTCAGAACGAGAGCAAAAAGAAAATGAGATGCACGCACACGTTGAATAATGACGAGTGTGAATCCGACGCGTTCCAGATGTTTGACCAGACTTGCAACGGCGAGCTGGAGCTTTGGGAAGAAGGTGTCGTTCCAAGAAGGTCTATCCTCATGTCGCCATCGACGTCGATGGGTATTGGCTGCGAAGTGCGGACGTAGGAACGGTAAGAGGATGCGACACGTCTGGTTCTAGTGAGTAAGAGGGTAGGCCAGCAAAATGCGACGCACCAAAACCACCGCCCGGTAGCGCAGGATAGACGGAAAGGTCGAGCTGGTTGCTGGTAGAACTTGACATGACGAGTAGATCCAGCTTCCCGGAATGCGTAAAGTCACCCGGTACGACATTGGATATTGGGTTGGGAAGCTGGAAAGGCGACGTGGCCTCATAAACGAACTCTTCTAGCTGGATGTAGCTGGCTGGAACCTCAAACACGCCCAAGCCGCACCGCGATTCCACAAATACACAGTGAGGGTTCGCTGGTCAGTGCTGACGGTGAGGGCATCAGGCTAGACGGAAGTGAGACGAGACGCGAAAATTGAGCAATGCTCACAATTGGTCGCCGTTGAAGTCGCCAAAAGCAAGTATGCGACCTTGCGTCAATTGATGCCCATTGACCCGGCGTCGACGAGAGAATTGCCAGAGAATCTCTTCGGAGGAAAGGGGCCATATGGCGACCGCGGATTCGGTGAGATATGAGAGAAGAAGGACCCATAATGTCTTCCGCCGTCCCAAGCATATGGCGGTACATGGGAGTGGGTGATGCGCCGTCACGGTCACTCGCTCTTTTTTTTTTTTTTTTTTTTTTTTTTTTTTTTTTTTTTTTTTTTTTTTTGTGGTGTGCAGGCCATCCAAGATACCTTGCGGTATTCCCCTACTGGTTTCGGCAATTGCCTCCGCTCGGGCCGACATTGGTCGTTCGGAATGAACCCCACAAGAGGGTGACGTAGGAATTGGAACCTCGTCATGACAGGAAGGAATACACACTCAACAGGAAGAAATGCTTTTAGGCAGACCATATGTCCAATTAAGGACGGTACTGTGGGGCTCGGCCGACAACGGCAATACCCACTAAAACTCCCTAGTAGTTTTTACGGGACTTAAACCCGCGGCCGTCAGAAATTATCTTGGACGGCGGCCAGCGTTAGCTGATCCGGATCAAACGGCACATCTACCGAAACCGTTATATCCCACACTGGTTACCCTTTTGCGGGATCGAACCCCTTCCAGGACCCGCGATCTCCAAAACTAATTAGAGATCAGGGACGATGATGGCGGTAACCACTACTCCATCCGTCCCCCGGTCACTCGCTCTTGGTTCTCGACGTTGAACTGGCTTCATCTGTGGGACTGGCACTTTATATTCGACCCTGCGAAACGAGTTCGAAATCATTTGTACGGAAGGAAAATGGCTCCATAGAAATCCATCTCGAGTCTCAGTACGAGGTACATACTCAAACTGATTTCCAGCGCGTACCCGACGTATGAACTTATTCCTGCCACCGCGAACGCACCATCCTTCGAAAACCGCGCGAGATACCACTCTCCGTCAGCTTCCAGACGAAGAGTACGTCGTTTTCCCATCTCTACACCTAGGACGATATTAACGCTCGCGGCTCCTTCATCCAAGGTGTGTAGTGTTGACCGACTTGCTCCAGGTCGGTCTACACTGGCTCACAACATCCAGAATCTCTCTTGCTTCCTTAGCCGTTTGCTATCTCCCTTTTCTCTTCCTTTCCCTTCTCACGCGCCAATGCCTTCGATGCTTTTTACACAGGCATTGTGCTAGAGCAATCCTCACCTCGCTCCTACAGTCGTCCACTCTGCCTCTCATAGACTGATTTCACAGTCTGACTGCGGGAGACAACCTCGCTCCTCTCTTTTGTTTCGGCGCTTTCTGTGTGTCGAGTCACTCACTCGTTGTTTCCATAGTTCTGCCACCTCCCCGACTCTCAACGCTCGCACTCTTTTCCAACTTGACTTGTGCTGCTACACACAGGCCGATCTACGCTGTTTCTTTTGATCAACGCTTTTCTGTTTGTATCGTTTTGAACACGCTTTCCACTGCAGATCTACCACCACCTCATTCCCAAGACTGGCTTTATATTGCAAGCAAGGAGATCAGAGATTACCAGCAAACAAAGCCGCGCCACTCAAGAGAACTCTGAGCTTCTCAAGTATTGCGATTGGGCTCGGAGGAGGCTGGCAGACGGACGAAAAGGCAAGATAGTTGACTTGGATTTGCCCGCATCTGCTCAAAGTACAAATATTATGTGTACCCACAGCTACCATCGACATCGGTGATGCAAAAAACGGGATCAGAGACCGCCAGTTCAGGAGCTAGGAGAGTTGCCCGCTGAGTTGCCGCTGGAGCACAACAAGGCGACAGATTATTGGCGACAGAATCAAAGCAACAAGTCAAAGTCACAGCTCCTTGGGGATGCCCTGGTCCTTTGGTGCCATTTTGGTGGCTTTAAATTCTTTCTCCGTGCCCTTGGCTTGTACAGTCGTGTCGCGTCAGACGTCGACTCGCGACTCGCAAAAACCATGGTGAAGCATTCAACTGCCAGGCAGGTTTGGAGAGGCGAATCCCAACATCTGCGCAAGGCACAGAGAAAAAATTCCGTGGCAGGTTCGGGGCGCGTCCTATCGCGTCGCGAGTCGCGACGACCGTGACGGTTCTTGCCGACTAGGAGTTCTTGCACATCAAACCGCCGGGTTTCAGATCGAGGCCCATATGGGGAAATTAACGCGTCGCTTTGGCATCGCTCGCACTGGCCCTCGGTTTAATTTTCTTTACTCAAGACAGCAAGTCCAGAGGAAGACTGGAAAGACACAAAGATGAACTAGTCACATCATTCACGTCGAAGTAAACCAATCAACCCTTAGTCGACGTCGTCTGCTTTTGCTCTGGCTTTGGTGGGGTCATTGATAGGTATCTCCAGGTATCTTGGCCAGACTTCATCCCCATTTGTTTCACCCTCGCTTAAATTTGCTATGTATAAGGATGGCTTTTCGACACCTTCTGCGCATTAACCATGGCCCAGGCACGCAAACAGTATCCCTTCCTCACCTTGGACCCAGCGGCTCTGGCTCCCAACGATACATCCAGTCCCATCTCTCCCGGCTTGTTGACGCCTATTAGTCTGGTGCTGTCGCCCGGACCCAAGAGCGCGACGAGTCCCAGGAGCCCTCTTAGTCCCCTCAGCCCCGGTCTTACGCGTATCATCCACCGAGCGCGTTCGTTGAC
>JARIHP010000341.1:0-20330 GCA_029282125.1 Mycena amicta | reverse complement strand
CGGTGGAACAGACGTGTTTACGGGCATAGTATGGAGATTTTCGCAGCGGTGGAGTTGATGCAGATGAGGACGTGGGCATTGGGATATATGGATGTACCGTCATACCGGGGGGGAACAGACGTGTTACGGGCATAGCATGGAGATTTTCGCAGCGGTGGAGTTGATGCAGATGAGGACGTGGGCATTGGGGATAGCGTTTATAACGATTTCGGTGAGGACGTGCATGTAGCAATGGCGATCATGATGATGGCGTTGATTTTGGCAATGAGTCATACAGGCGGTGGAACAGACGTGTTTACGGGCATAGTATGGAGATTTTCGCAGCGGTGGAGTTGATGCAGATGAGGACGTGGGCATTGGGATATATGGATGTACCGTCATACCGGCGGGGGAACAGACGTGTTTACGGGCATAGTATGGAGATTTTCGCAGCGGTGGAGTGGAGTGATGCAGATGAGGACGTGGGCATTGGGATAGCGTTTATAACGATTTCGGTGAGGACGTGCATATAGCAATGGCGATCATGATGATGGCGTTGATTTTGGCAATGAGTCATACAGGCGGTGGAACAGACGTGTTTACGGGCATAGTATGGAGATTTTCGCAGCGGTGGAGTTGATGCAGATGAGGACGTGGGCATTGGGATATATGGATGTACCGTCATACCGGGGGGGGAACAGACGTTGTTTACGGGCATAGTATGGAGATTTTAGCAGGCGGTGGAGTTTGAGTGCAGATGAGGACTGTGGCATGGGGATAGCGTTTTATAACGATTTCGGTGAGGACGCTGCATGTAGCAATGGCGATCATGATGATGGCGTTTGATTTTGGCAATGAGTCATACAGGCGGTGGAACAGACGTGTTTACGGGCATAGTATGGAGATTTTCGCAGCGGTGGAGTTGATGCAGATGAGGACGTGGGCATTGGCGATAGGCGTTTATAACGATTTCGGTGACGGACGTGCATGTAGCAATGGCGATCATGATGATGGCGTTTGATTTTGGCAATGAGTCATACAGGCGGTGTGGAACAGACGTGTTACGGGCATAGTATGGAGATTTTCGCAGCGGTGGGAGTTGATGCAGATGAGGACGTGGGGCATTGGGATATATGGATGTACCGTCATACCGGCGGGGGAACAGACGTGTTTACGGGCCATAGTATGGAGATTTTCGCAGGGGTGGTAGTGATTCAGATGAGGACGTGGGCATTGGGATATATGGATGTACCGTCATACCGGCGGTGGAACAGACGTGTTTACGGGCATAGTATGGAGATTTTCGCAGCGGTGGAGTTGATGCAGATGAGGCCGTGGGCATTGGGATATATGGATGTACCGTCTACCGGCGGGGGAACAGACGTGTTTACGGGCATAGTATGGAGATTTTTCGCAGCGGTGGAGTTGATTGCAGGATGAGGACGTGGGCATTGGGATATATGGATTGTACCGTCATACCGGCGGGGGAACAGACGTTGTTTACGGGCATAGTATGGAGATTTTCGCAGCGGTGGAGTTGATTCAGATGAGGACGTGGGCATTGGGGATATATGGATGTACCGTCATACCGGCGGGGGAACAGACGTGTTTACGGGCATAGTAGGGAGATTTTCGCAGCGGTGGAGTTGATATTCAGATGAGGACGTGGGCATTGGGGATATATGGATGTGTACCGTCATACCGGCGGGGGAACAGACGTGTTTACGGGCATAGTATGGAGATTTTCGCAGCGGTGGGAGTTGATTCAGATGAGGACGTGGGCATTGGGATATATGGATGTACCGTCATACCGGCGGGGGAACAGACGTGTTTACGGGGATAGTATGGAGATTTTCGCAGCGGTGGAGTTGATTCAGATGAGGACGTGGGCATTGGGATATATGGATGTACCGTCATACCGGGGGGGAACAGACGTGTTACGGGCATAGTATGGAGATTTTCGCAGCGGTGGAGTTGATGCAGATGAGGACGTGGGCATTGGGATAGCGTTTATAACGATTTCGGTGAGGACGTGCATGTAGCAATGGCGATCATGATGATGGCGTTGATTTTGGCAATGAGTCATACAGGCGGTGGAACAGACGTGTTTACGGGCATAGTATGGAGATTTTCGCAGCGGTGGAGTTGATGCAGATGAGGACGTGGGCATTGGGATAGTGTTTATAACGATTTCGGTGAGGACGTGCATATAGCAATGGCGATCATGATGATGGCGTTGATTTTGGCAATGAGTCATACAGGCGGTGGAACAGACGTGTTTACGGGCATAGTATGGAGATTTCGCAGCGGTGGAGTTGATGCAGATGAGGACGTGGGCATTGGGATAGTGTTTATAACGATTTCGGGTGAGGACGTGCATATAGCATGGCGATCATGATGATGGCGTTGATTTTGGCATGAGTCATACAGGCGGTGGAACAGACGTGTTTACGGGCATAGTATGGAGATTTTCGCAGCGGTGGAGTTGATAGCGATGAGGACGTGGGCATTTGGATAGCGTTTTATAACGATTTTCGGTGAGGACGTGCATGTAGCAATGGCGATCATGATGATGGCGTTGATTTTGGCAATGAGGTCATACAGGCGTGGAACAGACGTGTTTACGGGCATAGTATTGGAGGGATTTTTCGCAGCGGTGGAGTTGATTCAGATGAGGGACGTGGGCATTGGGATATATGGATGTACCGTCATACCGGCGGGGGAACAGACGTGTTTACGGGGATAGTATTGGAGATTTTCGCAGCGGTGGAGTTGATTCAGATGAGGACGTGGGCAGTGGGATATATGGATGTACCGTCATACCGGCGGGGGAAACAGACGTGTTTACCGGGCATAGTATGGAGATTTTCGCAGCGGTGGAGTTGATGCAGATGAGGACGTGGGCATTGGGATAGTGTTTATAACGATTTCTGTGAGGACGTGCATATAGCAATGGCGATCATGACTGATGGGAGCTTGATTTTGGCAATGAGTCATACAGGCGGTGGAACAGACGTGTTACGGGCATAGTATGGAGATTTTCGCAGCGGTGGAGTTGATGCAGATGAGGACGTGGGCATTGGGATATATGGATTGTACCGTCATACCGGCGGGAGGGAGGGAACAGACGTGTTTACGGGCATAGTATGGAGATTTTCGCAGCGGTGGAGTTGATGCAGATGAGGGACGTGGGCATTGGGATATATGGATTATACCGTCATACCGGCGGGGGAACAGACGTGTTTACGGGCATAGTATGGAGATTTTCGCAGCGGTGGAGTTGATGCAGATGAGGACGTGGGCATTGGGATATATGGATGTACCGTCATACCGGCGGGGGGAACAGACGTGTTTACGGGCATAGTATGGAGATTTTCGCAGCGGTGGAGTTGATTCAGATGAGGACGTGGGCATTGGGATATATGGATGTACCGTCATACCGGCGGGGGAACAGACGTGTTTACGGGCATAGTATGGAGATTTTCGCAGCGGTGGAGTTGATGCAGATGAGGACGTGGGCATTGGGATAGCGTTTATAACGATTTCGGTGAGGACGTGCATGTAGCAATGGCGATCATGATGATGGCGTTGATTTTGGCAATGAGTCATACAGGCGGTGGAACAGACGTGTTTACGTGCATAGTATGGAGATTTTCGCAGCGGTGGAGTTGATGCAGATGAGGACGTGGGCATTGGGATAGTGTTTATAACGATTTCGGTGAGGACGTGCATATAGCAATGGCGATCATGATGATGGCGTTGATTTTGGCAATGAGTCATACAGGCGGTGGAACAGACGTGTTTACGGGCATAGTATGGAGATTTTCGCAGCGGTGGAGTTGATTCAGATGAGGACGTGGGCATTGGGATATATGGATGTACCGTCATACCGGCGGGGGAACAGACGTGTTTACGGGGATAGTATGGAGATTTTCGCAGCGGTGGAGTTGATTCAGATGAGGACGTGGGCATTGGGATATATGGATGTACCGTTCATACCGGCGGGGGAACAGACGTGTGTACGGGCATAGTATGGAGATTTTCGCAGCGGTTGGAGTTGATGCAGATGAGGACGTGGGCATTGGGATAGCGTTTATAACGATTTTCGGTGAGGACGTGCATGTAGCAATGGCGATTCATGATGATGGCGTTGATTTTGGCAATGAGTCATACAGGCGGTGAACAGACGTTGTTTTACGGGCATAGTATGGAGATTTTCGCAGCGGTGGAGTTTGATGCAATGATGAGGACGTGGGCATTGGGATAGTGTTATAACGATTTCGGTGAGGACGTGCATATAGCAATGGCGATCATGATGATGGCGTTGATTTTGGCAATGAGTCATACAGGCGGTGGAACAGACGTGTTTACGGGCATAGTATGAGAGACTTTTCGCAGCGGTGGAGTTGATGCAGATGAGGACGTGGGCATTGGGATATATGGATGTACCGTCATACCGGCGGGGAACAGACGTGTTTAAGGGGCATAGTATGGAGATTTTCGCAGCGGTGGAGTTGATGCAGCTAAGGAGTGGCATTGGGATCTATGGAGTACCGTAAAATACCGGCGGGGTAACGACGTGGTTATACGGAGCAATTAAGTATGGGATTTTCAGCATCGTGGAGTTGAGCAGATGAGGACGTGCGGCATTGGGCTAAGCAGTTTATAACGATTTTCGGTGAGGACTTGCATGTAGACGAACTGGCGCTCATAGATGATGGCGTTGATTTTGGCAAATGAGGTATACCGGCGGATGGAACAGGAACGTGTTTACGGGCATAGTATGGAGATTTTCGCAAGCGGTGGAGTTGATGCAGATGAGGACGTGGGCATGGGGATAGTGTTATAACGATTTCGGTGAGGACGTGCATGTAGCAATGGCGATCATGATGATGGCGTTGATTTTGGCAATGAGTCATACAGGCGGTGGAACAGACGTGTTTACGGGCATAGTATGGAGATTTTCGCAGCGGTGGAGTTGATCCAGATGAGGACGTGGGCATTGGGATATATGGATGTACCGTCATACCGGCGGGGGAACAGACGTGTTTACGGGCATAGTATGGAGATTTTCGCAGCGGTGGAGTTGATTCAGATGAGGACGTGGGCATTGGGATATATGGATGTACCGTCATACCGGCGGGGGGAACAGACGTGTTTACGGGCATAGTATGGAGATTTTCGCAGCGGTGGAGTTGATGCAGATGAGGACGTGGGCATTGGGATATATGGATGTACCGTCATACCGGCGGGGGGAACAGACGTGTTTACGGGCATAGTATGGAGATTTTCGCAGCGGTGGAGTTGATGCAGATGAGGACGTGGGCATTGGGATATATGGATGTACCGTCATACCGGCGGGGGAACAGACGTGTTTACGGGCATAGTATGGAGATTTTCGCAGCGGTGGAGTTTGATGCAGATGAGGACGTGGGCATTGGGATAGCGTTTATAACGATTTCGGTGAGGACGTGCATGTAGCAATGGCGATCATGATGATGGCGTTGATTTTGGCAATGAGTCATACAGGCGGTGGAACAGACGTGTTTACGGGCATAGTATGGAGATTTTCGCAGCGGTGGAGTTGATCCAGATGAGGACGTGGGCATTGGGATATATGGATTGTACCGTCATACCGGCGGGGGGAACAGACGTGTTTACGGGGATAGTATGGAGATTTTCGCAGCGGTGGAGTTGATGCAGATGAGGACGTGGGCATTGGGATAGCGTTTATAACGATTTCGGTGAGGACGTGCATGTAGCAATGGCGATCATGATGATGGCGTGATTTTGGCAATGAGTCATACAGGCGGTGGAACAGACGTGTTTACGGGCATAGTATGGAGATTTTCGCCGCGGTGGAGTTTGATCCAGATGAGGACGTGGGCATTGGGATATATGGATGTACCGTCATACCGGCGGGGGGAACAGACGTGTTTACGGGCATAGTATGGAGATTTTCGCAGCGGTGGAGTTGATTCAGATGAGGACGTGGGCATTGGGATATATGGATGTACCGTCATACCGGCGGGGGAACAGACGTGTTTACGGGCATAGTATGGAGATTTTCGCAGCGGTGGAGTTGATGCAGATGAGGACGTGGGCATTGGGATATATGGATGTACCGTCATACCGGCGGGGGAACAGACGTGTTTACGGGCATAGTATGGAGATTTTCGCAGCGGTGGAGTTGATGCAGATGAGGACGTGGGCATTGGGATATATGGATGTACCGTCATACCGGCGGGGGGAACAGACGTGTTTACGGGCATAGTATGGAGATTTTCGCAGCGGTGGAGTTGATGCAGATGAGGACGTGGGCATTGGGATAGCGTTTATAACGATTTCGGTGAGGACGTGCATGTAGCAATGGCGATCATGATGATGGCGTTGATTTTGGCAATGAGTCATACAGGCGGTGGAACAGACGTGTTTACGGGCATAGTATGGAGATTTTCGCAGCGGTGGAGTTGATGCAGATGAGGACGTGGGCATTGGGATATATGGATGTACCGTCATACCGGCGGGGGAACAGACGTGTTTACGGGCATAGTATGGAGATTTTCGCAGCGGTGGAGTTGATTCAGATGAGGACGTGGGCATTGGGATATATGGATGTACCGTCATACCGGCGGGGGGAACAGACGTGTTTACGGGATAGTATGGAGATTTTCGCAGCGGTGGAGTTGATTCAGATGAGGACGTGGGCATTGGGATATATGGATGTACCGTCATACCGGCGGGGGGGAACAGACGTGTTTACGGGCATAGTATGGAGATTTTCGCAGCGGTGGAGTTGATGCAGATGAGGACGTGGGCATTGGGATAGCGTTTATAACGATTTCGGTGAGGACGTGCATGTAGCAATGGCGATCATGATGATGGCGTTTGATTTTGGCAATGAGTCATACAGGCGGTGGAACAGACGTGTTTACGGGCATAGTATGGAGATTTTCGCAGCGGTGGAGTTGATGCAGATGAGGACGTGGGCATTGGGATATATGGATGTACCGTCATACCGGCGGGGGGAACAGACGTGTTTACGGGCATAGCATGGAGATTTTCGCAGCGGTGGAGTTGATGCAGATGAGGACGTGGGCATTGGGATAGCGTTTATAACGATTTCGGTGAGGACGTGCATGTAGCAATGGCGATCATGATGATGGCGTTGATTTTGGCAATGAGTCATACAGGCGGTGGAACAGACGTGTTTACGGGCATAGTATGGAGATTTTCGCAGCGGTGGAGTTGATGCAGATGAGGACGTGGGCATTGGGATATATGGATGTACCGTCATACCGGCGGGGGAACAGACGTGTTTACGGGCATAGTATGGAGATTTTCGCAGCGGTGGAGTTGATGCAGATGAGGACGTGGGCATTGGGATAGCGTTTATAACGATTTCGGTGAGGACGTGCATATAGCAATGGCGATCATGATGATGGCGTTGATTTTGGCAATGAGTCATACAGGCGGTGGAACAGACGTGTTTACGGGCATAGTATGGAGATTTTCGCAGCGGTGGAGTTGATGCAGATGAGGACGTGGGCATTGGGATATATGGATGTACCGTCATACCGGCGGGGGGAACAGACGTGTTTACGGGCATAGTATGGAGATTTTCGCAGCGGTGGAGTTGATGCAGATGAGGACGTGGGCATTGGGATAGCGTTTATAACGATTTCGGTGAGGACGTGCATGTAGCAATGGCGATCATGATGATGGCGTTGATTTTGGCAATGAGTCATACAGGCGGTGGAACAGACGTGTTTACGGGCATAGTATGGAGATTTTCGCAGCGGTGGAGTTGATGCAGATGAGGACGTGGGCATTGGGATAGTGTTTATAACGATTTCGGTGAGGACGTGCATATAGCAATGGCGATCATGATGATGGCGTTGATTTTGGCAATGAGTCATACAGGCGGTGGAACAGACGTGTTTACGGGCATAGTATGGAGATTTTCGCAGCGGTGGAGTTGATGCAGATGAGGACGTGGGCATTGGGATATATGGATGTACCGTCATACCGGCGGGGGAACAGACGTGTTTACGGGCATAGTATGGAGATTTTCGCAGGGGTGGAGTTGATTCAGATGAGGACGTGGGCATTGGGATATATGGATGTACCGTCATACCGGCGGTGGAACAGACGTGTTTACGGGCATAGTATGGAGATTTTCGCAGCGGTGGAGTTGATGCAGATGAGGACGTGGGCATTGGGATATATGGATGTACCGTCATACCGGCGGGGGAACAGACGTGTTTACGGGCATAGTATGGAGATTTTCGCAGCGGTGGAGTTGATGCAGATGAGGACGTGGGCATTGGGATATATGGATGTACCGTCATACCGGCGGGGGAACAGACGTGTTTACGGGCATAGTATGGAGATTTTCGCAGCGGTGGAGTTGATTCAGATGAGGACGTGGGCATTGGGATATATGGATGTACCGTCATACCGGCGGGGGAACAGACGTGTTTACGGGCATAGTAGGGAGATTTTCGCAGCGGTGGAGTTGATTCAGATGAGGACGTGGGCATTGGGATATATGGATGTACCGTCATACCGGCGGGGGAACAGACGTGTTTACGGGCATAGTATGGAGATTTTCGCAGCGGTGGAGTTGATTCAGATGAGGACGTGGGCATTGGGATATATGGATGTACCGTCATACCGGCGGGGGAACAGACGTGTTTACGGGGATAGTATGGAGATTTTTCGCAGCGGTGGAGTTGATTCAGATGAGGACGTGGGCATTGGGATATATGGATGTACCGTCATACCGGCGGGGGAACAGACGTGTTTACGGGCATAGTATGGAGATTTTCGCAGCGGTGGAGTTGATGCAGATGAGGACGTGGGCATTGGGATAGCGTTTATAACGATTTCGGTGAGGACGTGCATGTAGCAATGGCGATCATGATGATGGCGTTGATTTTGGCAATGAGTCATACAGGCGGTGGAACAGACGTGTTTACGGGCATAGTATGGAGATTTTCGCAGCGGTGGAGTTGATGCAGATGAGGACGTGGGCATTGGGATAGTGTTTATAACGATTTCGGTGAGGACGTGCATATAGCAATGGCGATCATGATGATGGCGTTGATTTTGGCAATGAGTCATACAGGCGGTGGAACAGACGTGTTTACGGGCATAGTATGGAGATTTTCGCAGCGGTGGAGTTGATGCAGATGAGGACGTGGGCATTGGGATAGTGTTTATAACGATTTCGGTGAGGACGTGCATATAGCAATGGCGATCATGATGATGGCGTTGATTTTGGCAATGAGTCATACAGGCGGTGGAACAGACGTGTTTACGGGCATAGTATGGAGATTTTCGCAGCGGTGGAGTTGATGCAGATGAGGACGTGGGCATTGGGATAGCGTTTATAACGATTTCGGTGAGGACGTGCATTGTAGCAATGGCGATCATGATGATGGCGTTGATTTTGGCAATGAGTCATACAGGCGGTGGAACAGACGTGTTTACGGGCATAGTATGGAGATTTTCGCAGCGGTGGAGTTGATTCAGATGAGGACGTGGGCATTGGGATATATGGATTGTACCGTCATACCGGCGGGGGAACAGACGTGTTTACGGGGGATAGTATGGAGATTTTCGCAGCGGTGGAGTTGAATTCAGATGAGGACGTGGGCATTGGGATATATGGATGTACCGTCATACCGGCGGGGGAACAGACGTGTTTACGGGCATAGTATGGAGATTTTCGCAGCGGTGGAGTTGATGCAGATGAGGACGTGGGCATTGGGATAGTGTTTATAACGATTTCGGTGAGGACGTGCATATAGCAATGGCGATCATGATGATGGCGTTGATTTTGGCAATGAGTCATACAGGCGGTGGAACAGACGTGTTTACGGGCATAGTATGGAGATTTTCGCAGCGGTGGAGTTGATGCAGATGAGGACGTGGGCATTGGGATATATGGATGTACCGTCATACCGGCGGGGGAACAGACGTGTTTACGGGCATAGTATGGAGATTTTCGCAGCGGTGGAGTTGATGCAGATGAGGACGTGGGCATTGGGATATATGGATGTACCGTCATACCGGCGGGGGGGAACAGACGTGTTTACGGGCATAGTATGGAGATTTTCGCAGCGGTGGAGTTGATGCAGATGAGGACGTGGGCATTGGGATATATGGATGTACCGTCATACCGGCGGGGGAACAGACGTGTTTACGGGCATAGTATGGAGATTTTCGCAGCGGTGGAGTTGATTCAGATGAGGACGTGGGCATTGGGATAATATGGATGTACCGTCATACCGGCGGGGGAACAGACGTGTTTACGGGCATAGTATGGAGATTTTCGCAGCGGTGGAGTTGATGCAGATGAGGACGTGGGCATTGGGATAGCGTTTATAACGATTTCGGTGAGGACGTGCATGTAGCAATGGCGATCATGATGATGGCGTTGATTTTGGCAATGAGTCATACAGGCGGTGGGAACAGACGTGTTTACGGGCATAGTATGGAGATTTTCGCCGCAGCGGTGGAGTTGATGCAGATGAGGACGTGGGCCTTGGGATAGTGTTTATAACGATTTCGGGAGGACGTGCATGTAGCAATGGCGATCATGATGATGGCGTTGATTTTGGCAATGAGTCATACAGGCGGTGGAACAGACGTGTTTACGGGCATAGTATGGAGATTTTCGCGCAGCGGTTGGAGTTGATCCAGATGAGGACGTGGGCATTGGGATCTATGGATGTACCGTCATACCGGCGTGGGAACAGACGTGTTTACGGGGATAGTATGGAGATTTTCGCAGCGGTTGGAGGTTGATGCAGATGAGGCGTGGGCATTGGGATAGCGTTTATAACGATTTCGGTGAGGACGTGCATGTAGAAATGGCGATCATGATGATGGCGTTGATTTTGGCAATGAGTCATACAGGCGGTGGAACAGACGTGTTTACGGGTCATAGTATGGAGATTTTCGCAGCGGTGGAGTTGATGCAGATGAGGACGTGGGCATTGGGATAGTGTTTATAACGATTTCGGTGAGGACGTGCATATAGCAATGGCGATCATGATGATGGCGTTGATTTTGGCAATGAGTCATACAGGCGGTGGAACAGACCGTGTTTACGGGCATAGTAATGGAGATTTTCGCAGAGCGGTGGAGTTGATGCAGATGAGGACGTGGGCAGTGGGATAGTGTTTATAACGATTTCGGGTGAGGACAGTGCATATAGCAATGGCGATCATGATGATGGCGTTGATTTTGGCAATGAGTCATACAGGCGGTGGAACAGACGTGTTTACGGGCATAGTATGGAGATTTTCGCAGCGGTGGAGTTGATGCAGATGAGGACGTGGGCATTGGGATAGTGTTTATAACGATTTCGGTGAGGACGTGCATAATAGCAATGGCCGATCATGATGATGGCGTTGATTTTGGCAATGAGTCATACAGGCGGTGGAACAGACGTGTTTACGGGCATAGTATGGAGATTTTCAGCGGGTGGAGTTGATGCAGATGAGGACGTGGGCATTGGGATAGTGTTTATAACGATTTCGGTGAGGACGTGCATTATAGCAATGGCGATCATGATGATGGCGTTGATTTTGGCAATGAGTCATACAGGCGGTGGAACAGACGTGTTTACGGGCATAGTATGGAGATTTTCGCAGCGGTGGAGTTGATGCAGATGAGGACGTGGGCATTGGGATAGCGTTTATAACGATTTCGGTGAGGACGTGCAGTAGCAATGGCGATCATGATGATGGCGTTGATTTTGGCAATGAGTCATACAGGCGGGTGGAACAGACGTGTTTACGGGCATAGTATGGAGATTTCGCAGCGGTGGAGTTGATTCAGATGAGGACGTGGGCATTGGGATATATGGATGTACCGTCATACGGCGGGGGGGGAACAGACGTGTTTACGGGGATAGTATGGAGATTTCGCAGCGGTGGAGTTGATTCAGATGAGGACGTGGGCATTGGGATATATGGGATATACCGTGGACCGTCATACCGGCGGGGGAACAGACGTGTTTACGGGCATAGTATGGAGATTTTCGCAGCGGTGGAGGTGGAGTTGATGCAGATGAGGACGTGGGCATTGGGATAGTGTTTATAACGATTTCGGTGAGGACGTGCATAAGCAATGGCGATCATGATGATGGCGTTGATTTTGGCAATGAGTCATACAGGCGGTGGAACAGACGTGTTTACGGGCATAGTATGGAGATTTTCGCAGCGGTGGAGTTGATGCAGATGAGGACGTGGGCATTGGGATATATGGATGTACCGTCATACCGGCGGGGTAACAGACGTGTTTTACGGGCATAGTATGGAGATTTTCGCAGCGGTGGAGTTGATGCAGATGAGGACGTGGGCATTGGATATATGGATGTACCGTCATACCGGCGGGGAACAGACGTGTTTTACGGGCATAGTATGGAGATTTTTCGCAGCGGTGGAGTTGATGCAGATGAGGACGTGGGCATTGGGATATATGGATGTACCGTCATACCGTGCGGGGGGAACAGACGTGTTTACGGGCATAGTATGGAGATTTTCGCAGCGGTGGAGTTGATTCAGATGAGGACGTGGGCATTGGGATATATGGATTGTACCGTCATACCGGCGGGGAAACAGACGTGTTTACGGGATAGTACATGGAGATTTTCGCAGCGGTGGAGTTGATTCAGATGAGGACGTGGGCATTGGGATATATTGGATGTACCGTCATACCGGCGGGGGAACAGACGTGTTTACGGGCATAGTATGGATTTTCGCAGCGGTGGAGTTGATGCAGATGGAGGACGGTGGGCATTGGGGATATAGGGATGTACCGTCATACCGGCGGGGGAACCGACGTGTTTACGGGCATAGTATGGAGATTTTCGCAGCGTTTGGAGTTGATGCAGATGAGGACGTGGGCATTGGGATATATGGATGTACCGTCATACAGGCGGGGAACAGACGTTTTACGGCATAGTATGGAGATTTTCGCAGCGGTGGAGTTGATGCAGATGAGGACGTGGGCATGGGGATAGCGTTTAGTAACGATTTCGGTGAGGACGTGGCATGTAGGCAATGGCGATCATGATGATGGCGTTGATTTTGGCAATGAGTCATACAGGCGTGTGGAACAGACGGGTTTACGGGCATAGTATGGGAGATTTCGCAGCGGTGGTAGTTGATGCCAGATGAGGACGTGGGGCATTGGGAATATATGGATTGTACCGTCATACGGCGGGGGAACAGACGTGTTTACGGGCATACGTAAGGGAGATGTTCGCAGCGGTGGAGTGGATGCAGATTAGGACGTGGGCATTGGTATAGCTGGTTATACGATTTCGGTGAGGACGTCATCATAGCAATGGCGATCATGATGATGGCGTTGAGTTGGGCAATGATTCATACAGGCGGTGGAACAGACGTGTTTACGGGCATAGTATGGAGATTTTCGCAGCGGTGGAGTTGATGCAGATGAGGACGTGGGCATTGGGATTATGGATGTACCGTCATACCGGCGGGGGAACAGACGTGTTTACGGGCATAGTATGGAGATTTTCGCAGCGGTGGAGTTGAGTCAGATGAGGACGTGGGCATTGGGATATATGGATGTACCGTCATAACCGGCGGGGGAACAGACGTGTTTACGGGGATAGTATGGAGATTTTCGCAGCGGTGGAGTTGATTCAGATGAGGACGTGGGCATTGGGATATATGGATTGTACCGTCATACCGGCGGGGGAACAGACGTGTTTACGGGCATAGTATGGAGATTTTCGCAGCGGTGGAGTTGATGCAGATGAGGACGTGGGCATTGGGATAGCGTTTATAACGATTTCGGTGAGGACGTGCATGTAGCAATGGCGATCATGATGATGGCGTTGATTTTGGCAATGAGTCATACAGGCGGTGGAACAGACGTGTTTACGGGCATAGTATGGAGATTTTCGCAGCGGTGGAGTTGATGCAGATGAGGACGTGGGCATTGGGATATATGGATGTACCGTCATACCGGCGGGGGAACAGACGTGTTTACGGGCATAGCATGGAGATTTTCGCAGCGGTGGAGTTGATGCAGATGAGGACGTGGGCATTGGGATAGCGTTTATAACGATTTCGGTGAGGACGTGCATGTAGCAATGGCGATCATGATGATGGCGTTGATTTTGGCAATGAGTCATACAGGCGGTGGAACAGACGTGTTTACGGGCATAGTATGGAGATTTTCGCAGCGGTGGAGTTGATGCAGATGAGGACGTGGGCATTGGGATATATGGATGTACCGTCATACCGGCGGGGGAACAGACGTGTTTACGGGCATAGTATGGAGATTTTCGCAGCGGTGGAGTTGATGCAGATGAGGACGTGGGCATTGGGATAGCGTTTATAACGATTTCGGTGAGGACGTGCATATAGCAATGGCGATCATGATGATGGCGTTGATTTTGGCAATGAGTCATACAGGCGGTGGAACAGACGTGTTTACGGGCATAGTATGGAGATTTTCGCAGCGGTGGAGTTGATGCAGATGAGGACGTGGGCATTGGGATATATGGATGTACCGTCATACCGGCGGGGGAACAGACGTGTTTACGGGCATAGTATGGAGATTTTCGCAGCGGTGGAGTTGATGCAGATGAGGACGTGGGCATTGGGATAGCGTTTATAACGATTTCGGTGAGGACGTGCATGTAGCAATGGCGATCATGATGATGGCGTTGATTTTGGCAATGAGTCATACAGGCGGTGGAACAGACGTGTTTACGGGCATAGTATGGAGATTTTCGCAGCGGTGGAGTTGATGCAGATGAGGACGTGGGCATTGGGATAGTGTTTATAACGATTTCGGTGAGGACGTGCATATAGCAATGGCGATCATGATGATGGCGTTGATTTTGGCAATGAGTCATACAGGCGGTGGAACAGACGTGTTTACGGGCATAGTATGGAGATTTTCGCAGCGGTGGAGTTGATGCAGATGAGGACGTGGGCATTGGGATATATGGATGTACCGTCATAACCGGCGGGGGAACAGACGTGTTTACGGGCATAGTATGGAGATTTTCGCAGGGGTGGAGTTGATTCAGATGAGGACGTGGGCATTGGGATATATGGATGTACCGTCATACCGGCGGTGGAACAGACGTGTTTACGGGCATAGTATGGAGATTTTCGCAGCGGTGGAGTTGATGCAGATGAGGACGTGGGCATTGGGATATATGGATGTACCGTCATACCGGCGGGGGAACAGACGTGTTTACGGGCATAGTATGGAGATTTTCGCAGCGGTGGAGTTGATGCAGATGAGGACGTGGGCATTGGGATATATGGATGTACCGTCATACCGGCGGGGGAACAGACGTGTTTACGGGCATAGTATGGAGATTTTCGCAGCGGTGGAGTTGATTCAGATGAGGACGTGGGCATTGGGATATATGGATGTACCGTCATACCGGCGGGGGAACAGACGTGTTTACGGGCATAGTAGGGAGATTTTCGCAGCGGTGGAGTTGATTCAGATGAGGACGTGGGCATTGGGATATATGGATGTACCGTCATACCGGCGGGGGAACAGACGTGTTTACGGGCATAGTATGGAGATTTTCGCAGCGGTGGAGTTGATTCAGATGAGGACGTGGGCATTGGGATATATGGATGTACCGTCATACCGGCGGGGGAACAGACGTGTTTACGGGGATAGTATGGAGATTTTCGCAGCGGTGGAGTTGATTCAGATGAGGACGTGGGCATTGGGATATATGGATGTACCGTCATACCGGCGGGGGAACAGACGTGTTTACGGGCATAGTATGGAGATTTTCGCAGCGGTGGAGTTGATGCAGATGAGGACGTGGGCATTGGGATAGCGTTTATAACGATTTCGGTGAGGACGTGCATGTAGCAATGGCGATCATGATGATGGCGTTGATTTTGGCAATGAGTCATACAGGCGGTGGAACAGACGTGTTTACGGGCATAGTATGGAGATTTTCGCAGCGGTGGAGTTGATGCAGATGAGGACGTGGGCATTGGGATAGTGTTTATAACGATTTCGGTGAGGACGTGCATATAGCAATGGCGATCATGATGATGGCGTTGATTTTGGCAATGAGTCATACAGGCGGTGGAACAGACGTGTTTACGGGCATAGTATGGAGATTTTCGCAGCGGTGGAGTTGATGCAGATGAGGACGTGGGCATTGGGATAGTGTTTATAACGATTTCGGTGAGGACGTGCATATAGCAATGGCGATCATGATGATGGCGTTGATTTTGGCAATGAGTCATACAGGCGGTGGAACAGACGTGTTTACGGGCATAGTATGGAGATTTTCGCAGCGGTGGAGTTGATGCAGATGAGGACGTGGGCATTGGGATAGCGTTTATAACGATTTCGGTGAGGACGTGCATGTAGCAATGGCGATCATGATGATGGCGTTGATTTTGGCAATGAGTCATACAGGCGGTGGAACAGACGTGTTTACGGGCATAGTATGGAGATTTTCGCAGCGGTGGAGTTGATTCAGATGAGGACGTGGGCATTGGGATATATGGATGTACCGTCATACCGGCGGGGGGAACAGACGTGTTTACGGGGATAGTATGGAGATTTTCGCAGCGGTGGAGTTGATTCAGATGAGGACGTGGGCATTGGGATATATGGATGTACCGTCATACCGGCGGGGGAACAGACGTGTTTACGGGCATAGTATGGAGATTTTCGCAGCGGTGGAGTTGATGCAGATGAGGACGTGGGCATTGGGATAGTGTTTATAACGATTTCGGTGAGGACGTGCATATAGCAATGGCGATCATGATGATGGCGTTGATTTTGGCAATGAGTCATACAGGCGGTGGAACAGACGTGTTTACGGGCATAGTATGGAGATTTTCGCAGCGGTGGAGTTGATGCAGATGAGGACGTGGGCATTGGGATATATGGATGTACCGTCATACCGGCGGGGGAACAGACGTGTTTACGGGCATAGATGGACGTGCATGATAGCAATGGACATGTGATGGATTATTTGGCAATGAGTCATACAGGCGGTGGAACAGACGTGTTTACGGGCATAGTATGGAGATTTTCGCAGCGGTGGAGTTGATGCAGATGAGGACGTGGGCATTGGGATATATGGATGTACCGTCATACCGGCGGGGGAACAGACGTGTTTACGGGCATAGTATGGAGATTTTCGCAGCGGTGGAGTTGATTCAGATGAGGACGTGGGCATTGGGATATATGGATGTACCGTCATACCGGCGGGGGAACAGACGTGTTTACGGGCATAGTATGGAGATTTTCGCAGCGGTGGAGTTGATGCAGATGAGGACGTGGGCATTGGGATAGTGTTTATAACGATTTCGGTGAGGACGTGCATATAGCAATGGCGATCATGATGATGGCGTTGATTTTGGCAATGAGTCATACAGGCGGTGGAACAGACGTGTTTACGGGCATAGTATGGAGATTTTCGCAGCGGTGGAGTTGATGCAGATGAGGACGTGGGCATTGGGATAGCGTTTATAACGATTTCGGTGAGGACGTGCATATAGCAATGGCGATCATGATGATGGCGTTGATTTTGGCAATGAGTCATACAGGCGGTGGAACAGACGTGTTTACGGGCATAGTATGGAGATTTTCGCAGCGGTGGAGTTGATGCAGATGAGGACGTGGGCATTGGGATATATGGATGTACCGTCATACCGGCGGGGGAACAGACGTGTTTACGGGCATAGTATGGAGATTTTCGCAGCGGTGGAGTTGATGCAGATGAGGACGTGGGCATTGGGATAGTGTTTATAACGATTTCGGTGAGGACGTGCATATAGCAATGGCGATCATGATGATGGCGTTGATTTTGGCAATGAGTCATACAGGCGGTGGAACAGACGTGTTTACGGGCATAGTATGGAGATTTTCGCAGCGGTGGAGTTGATGCAGATGAGGACGTGGGCATTGGGATTATGGATGTACCGTCATACCGGCGGGGGAACAGACGTGTTTACGGGCATAGTATGGAGATTTTCGCAGCGGTGGAGTTGATTCAGATGAGGACGTGGGCATTGGGATATATGGATGTACCGTCATACCGGCGGGGGGAACAGACGTGTTTACGGGCATAGTATGGAGATTTTCGCAGGGGTGGAGTTGATTCAGATGAGGACGTGGGCATTGGGATATATGGATGTACCGTCATACCGGCGGTGGAACAGACGTGTTTACGGGCATAGTATGGAGATTTTCGCAGCGGTGGAGTTGATGCAGATGAGGACGTGGGCATTGGGATATATGGATGTACCGTCATACCGGCGGGGGAACAGACGTGTTTACGGGCATAGTATGGAGATTTTCGCAGCGGTGGAGTTGATGCAGATGAGGACGTGGGCATTGGATATATGGATGTACCGTCATACCGGCGGGGAACAGACGTGTTTACGGGCATAGTATGGAGATTTTCGCAGCGGTGGAGTTGATTCAGATGAGGACGTGGGCATTGGGATATATGGATGTACCGTCATACCGGCGGGGGAACAGACGTGTTTACGGGCATAGTAGGGAGATTTTCGCAGCGGTGGAGTTGATTCAGATGAGGACGTGGGCATTGGGATATATGGATGTACCGTCATACCGGCGGGGAACAGACGTGTTTACGGGCATAGTATGGAGATTTTCGCAGCGGTGGAGTTGATGCAGATGAGGACGTGGGCATTGGGATAGCGTTTATAACGATTTCGGTGAGGACGTTCATGTAGCAATGGCGATCATGATGATGGCGTTGATTTTGGCAATGAGTCATACAGGCGGTGGAACAGACGTGTTTACGGGCATAGTATGGAGATTTTCGCAGCGGTGGAGTTGATGCAGATGAGACGTGGGCATTGGGATAGTGTTTATATAACGATTTCGGTGAGGACGTGCATGTAGCAATGGCGATCATGATGATGGCGTTGATTTTGGCAATGAGTCATACAGGCGGTGGAACAGACGTTTTACGGGCATAGTATGGAGATTTTCGCAGCGGTGGAGTTGATCCAGATGAGGACGTGGGCATTGGGATATATGGATGTACCGTCATACCGGCGGGGAACAGACGTGTTTACGGGCATAGTATGGAGATTTTCGCAGCGGTGGAGTTGATTCAGATGAGGACGTGGGCATTGGGATATATGGATGTACCGTCATACCGGCGGGGGAACAGACGTGTTTACGGGCATAGTATGGAGATTTTCGCAGCGGTGGAGTTGATGCAGATGAGGACGTGGGCATTGGGATATATGGATGTACCGTCATACCGGCGGGGGAACAGACGTGTTTACGGGCATAGTATGGAGATTTTCGCAGCGGTGGAGTTGATGCAGATGAGGACGTGGGCATTGGGATATTGGATGTACCGTCATACCGGCGGGGGAACACGTGTTTACGGGCATAGTATGGAGATTTTCGCAGCGGTGGAGTTGATGCAGATGAGGACGTGGGCATTGGGATAGCGTTTATAACGATTTCGGTGAGGACGTGCATGTAGCAATGGCGATCATGATGATGGCGTTGATTTTGGCAATGAGTCATACAGGCGGTGGAACAGACGTGTTTACGGGCATAGTATGGAGATTTTCGCAGCGGTGGAGTTGATCCAGATGAGGACGTGGGCATTGGGATATATGGATGTACCGTCATACCGGCGGGGAACAGACGTGTTTACGGGGATAGTATGGAGATTTTCGCAGCGGTGGAGTTGATGCAGATGAGGACGTGGGCATTGGGATAGCGTTTATAACGATTTCGGTGAGGACGTGCATGTAGCAATGGCGATCATGATGATGGCGTTGATTTTGGCAATGAGTCATACAGGCGGTGGAACAGACGTGTTTACGGGCATAGTATGGAGATTTTCGCAGCGGTGGAGTTGATGCAGATGAGGACGTGGGCATTGGGATATATGGATGTACCGTCATACCGGCGGGGGAACAGACGTGTTTACGGGCATAGTATGGAGATTTTCGCAGCGGTGGAGTTGATTCAGATGAGGACGTGGGCATTGGGATATATGGATGTACCGTCATACCGGCGGGGGAACAGACGTGTTTACGGGGATAGTATGGAGATTTTCGCAGCGGTGGAGTTGATTCAGATGAGGACGTGGGCATTGGGATATATGGATGTACCGTCATACCGGCGGGGGAACAGACGTGTTTACGGGCATAGTATGGAGATTTTCGCAGCGGTGGAGTTGATGCAGATGAGGACGTGGGCATTGGGATAGCGTTTATAACGATTTCGGTGAGGACGTGCATGTAGCAATGGCGATCATGATGATGGCGTTTTTTGGCAATGAGTCATACAGG
>JARIHP010000340.1:0-20378 GCA_029282125.1 Mycena amicta | reverse complement strand
CATCTTCTTGAATCCCTCGTGGAAGTGACGAATGTTGTGGATCTCGCTTTGTTGTTGGATGAACCGCACCAGACGCTTCCGAATCCTCACCATGTGCACATCATACTGCCTCTCCTCCAAAAGCTGGCCATCTCGAGATTCGCCCTACTGGGCTTCTTGACGGCCCCGGCGCTGGAGGAGTTTGTGTCAGCCAACACATCGCCCCCGACGGAACGATCTTGCTCCGCGAGTTCATTGCTCGGTCGACCTGCAACATAACGGCGATGGACATTGGAGCGGACTCATTCGCCGATGCCTCCACTTTCCTCTTGCAATTCCCATACCTCTCGACGTCTACATCAACTGCGAAGCATGGGGCGGAGGGCCTGAGATAACGGTGTTCTTCCTGTGGCTACAGCGATCCAGCGGCGATATCCTCCCTCATCTTGAAGCGCTCTCCCTGAAAACACCAAGCGACAAGCCGATTTCCATATCTTCCCTCACGCGAATGCTGCGCGCGCGGCGTCATCACACTGGACGCGTGGGGCATTTGAACAAACTCAGCCTCAGCTCCGAGTCTCGTCGCACTTTCTTCGAAATCAGGCAATCACTCGACAGGTTGCGTGAGATGCGTGCTGAGGGTATGATATTTGAGCTGGATGAGGTGCCCGTGTATATGGGGGATGATCTCGATATGTCGACGGTGCGTACTTATTGCCAATATGACGCCGCACGGATCCAACTCATCTGGGTATAGGCAAAATTGATCATGAGCTAGCTCGATGGCGTTGTTCGAAAGCGGCAACCTTCCGCGCTTTCATTTATTCAGCACCCTGGCCCCTGCCGCCTTCAAAGTATTTATTCGCTTCGCAATGTACATAAGCGCCACATCCCCATGCGGGAAGTTCTTGGAATTGTGTGCGCAATATTGGACTTGTTGGCCTCGGAACGGGAATCAGAGCGCTAGCAGCAGACGATTCAGTGGCTCTGTCTTTTCTTCTGTACTGCCTCATGTTCTGCAGTAGACGTAGCGGTAAGCGGCCCGTGTATTTTCGTCTCACGACTGTCGGCGTTACGAACGGATGATGGAACGGACGAGTGTTTTTCCTCCGGCTCGGTTGACAACTTTCACGCGCACGGGAGTCTCGACCGACAACTTGGACATTCAAGTTTACCGTGCCGTATGCGGAGTTGTGGCGCCATTCTGAGGGGCCGCACCCCTGCGGCTTCCACAACGTCGCGACAACGTTGAATTTCTCCAGAACTAAATGTTTGACCGACGGGAAAAGTCTGCCAAGTCTTCGTGATCGCGAATCTCAGACAAGCAGACGGCGTTCCCACAGGAAGGCCTTCTCGTGGTCGACATCACAACCTTATGGAATCCCCTGTCGTCAGTGACGGCCAGCTGGGAGCAATTGTGTCAATTACCCTCTCTCTCTTCACCCCAAACAGCATCCTTGTTTTCTTCTGAACCTCCTTTCCCTCACACGCCCCCACTCTCTTTCCCAGTTATGCCCCTCCACACCCCAAATCCTAGTTATCTTCAAGGCAGTGCAGGTACGCACCTGCAATCCAGTCCTCATATCTGCTCGATACTCATTCGCTACTTCTAGTTGCAGCCCTGACTTGGGTCGTTTTCGATGTGTTCTTGACCATAGACAGCGAGGTGGAATCGGTGTGGAGGTGCGTGGCTCAGTCGCAATGTACCGTACAACGCTAACCCGGCATATACCAGGTCGGCTTGGTCAATCTCTACAGGGCTCTACATATTCACGCGATACCACACGCTGCTCGTGCTTGGGTGCGTGCATGCTTGTCTTGTCAAGCGCAAGGTTGATTCACCCCTCGTTCCAGGTTCTTTGCGATGGAAGTAGGCACGTCCATCCCCTCCACAAACCTGAACGCGCAGAGTTGATTGTCTTGGACAGTTGGAAACACGCGTTTAGGATAACAGATCATGTTCTTCCGCAATTGGGAGCTTCCACGTTGCCTGCCAGCTTCTTCGCGGTGCGTTGGATAATTCCAGTTCTGGTGTCCCTTCGTGTCAAGTTAAATGTCATCGTAGCCGTGTATCGCGAACCTCACGGTAAGTCGCTGCTGTTTCTCCCTTAACGGACGAATCTGAACGCCCGTACAGTAGTAAGTCGCACACGGTTCTATACATAAGCATTTCTATAGCTGACCTCTGGCAGCTCGCACATCTCGCGATGGTACATCGGCCTGTCCGAAATTATCTCAATATTATGCGGGGAGCTCTCATCTTGATTCGGGTGAATGCGGTGTATGGGTGGAGTCGGAGAGGTGCGTTATATCTTTGTTGATATCCGTTATGCTCACGCGACCATCCACCAGTCGTACTCACGATCATACTCTTCTGTGGTGCGTCTATAGCAATGGTTGTGAACTTGATCGTGAACTGCATTCGTAGCCGAAGCTGTGGTATGTCTCCTCCTGGCCATTTGCGGAAGATTTGGGTTCAACGACGGCTGCAGATTGGTCTTGTCACGACGATTATCTCCCTTACAGGCGGCTCCAAGCTGCTGTTCGACAGTACGAAGATTCTGGACTGCACCGCAAACCAGCGGAATGTACCTGACATCAACCTTGCAAGTGAGTTGCGCCTATCCTCTTCATCGCAACCCTCACATAGTACCCGCAGCATGGTGCGACGTTTTCAACACTTTGAAAGATCCATGCGAATTAACATGTTTAGGTGTACATCCATGGCAGTCGCCTGTGAGTCTATGCCAACTCCGAGCACGGCACGAACTGAGATTGATCTCGAGTTATCTACCTGGGTCTCATCGTCCACCGAGCTTCTGATATCACCACCGTCGTAGAGGATGCGAATGGGCACACGCATATACGAAAAGTCGGAATCCTCGAGACGCTCAAGGCTTCCAAAGTTGCCCCAGTCCTGGTGTGTGTCTCCGCGACGCAGGTGTGTTGCAGTCTTCTCTTCTACGGAGTGAATAACGGATTGTTGTATGGGCAGCTGTGTACTTTGTGGTGATGTTGGGAGTTTTACTTCTCAAGGGGAAAGCTCCACAACTGACTTTGCATTTCTATCTTAGCGGCCATGACTCTCAACATCGTGTTGATCCTCACTCAACATCGCTACGCTCAAATGGGAACTGCGTTAGTGACATGCGCGGCACCACACTCATGCTGACTCTATCCGTTTAGCTGGATGTTCGCCACCTACTCCGTCGCAGTATGTTATATCCCTGAACATTTCCTCTCGGCTCATGGCGCATTGCCCTTACAGACAACACGAATCTTTCTCAACTTGAAGGATATGGCGTCGCCCCTTCAGCTCACGGAACAGCATGACGCTAACGGAGCTGACCTCGGCGTTAGAGTTTCGGACTATCCAATCCACGGTGCGGGTGCCACCGCGTGAGATTCAGGTGTCAAATAATAATGGTGTAATAATAAGAGGCTTCCGGGGATACTCATAGCGTTCGAGACTCGGTTCTTTGTGTTTCGAACATTTTGGTTCAGAGTGCGCGACACAAGTCGATAAGGGCTACTCGCGAGATCACGGACCACTTGCCGGGACTACCTCTACCCAACCTGTTCAATCGCAGCATTTCCGTCGTAGCATTCCCCATCCTTCTGTCTTACTCGATTCGCACCAGACTTGACACAATTGAACGGTTTGAGGCCCAACCCCGCAAGAATTCAACGATCATTTCATTTTACTTCTTCCCCTTTGCTTCCTCCAATACAACGTCGCGATTACAACAAAACACATCCCCATCCATATTCGACACAACAAGAGCCCCGAACAACCGATAACGACCAAACAACAAGAAAGATCCCTTCCCTCCCTCTAGATCGTAATAATATATACACCCCCTCGATCCCCTACACACCGTCATCCAAAGATACTAACAAACGCTACAGCAACATTATCCCCGTCCTAAACCAACACGTCAGCATTTCATCCCCGCAAGACGAGAATAAGAAAGAAAGAACACACCTTAATCGGCGTCAAATGCATCATCCCAAACTTGTACCTGCTCGCACGATCATCGTTGCGGGCCTACATCACGCACACACATCAGCCACCACCCCAACCCCAACAGAGAAGAGCAAGGCAAGACGCACCAACAACCCCATTCCCTTTCCGGGTATCTTCACCCCGCAATACATCGAACACGGCACCCCGCGCCTCACCGCATCCTTGAGTTGCTCGCGCATCCTCCTCGTCTCATTCCGGTCGCCGTCCCCCGCCGTAATCAACGACGCCATGTCGCTCCGGATGAGCGAAGACGCCAGCTGTTCGCGTTGGGTACGCGTTGGGAGTCCGAGGTACGCTGCCATAGATTGTATTGCATTAGCGTATCGAAGGGGGTGGATAACACAAAAAAAACGCACCGAGCATCTGCGGCGATACAAACGTAATCTCCCGTTTCTTGAGCTTGAATATCAGGACCTGCACCCCACCAACGAATGAGCCCCACATTTCTCCAAAACGACGAAATTCACCTTGTTATAGGTATGCTGGAAAACCGCATACTGGTCTTGAAACCTCATCTCCCCAGGGGCATTCATCGTCGCCTCCGCACCCGCGATAACCTGCTGCTGCCTCGGATTCGAATTGCTCTGGATCCCCGAGCCGTAGCCCAACCCACTCCCACCGCCGTTCCGCCCAAACAATCCCTTCAAGAACCCTCCCCCGCTCCCCCTCTCGCACTCCCACTGATCATGACACCACCAACACCCTGTCCCGCCGCACCGTTCCTCGGCGCTACAGTCGGGTCCGTCGGCAGTAACACTCGGCTGGCCACCGCCGCCATGGCAGGCGACATCTGAGCGGCGGACTGGACTGGTAACGGACCATCGCCCTGCAAACCCAGACTGAGCCCCTTCTCCGTCATGAGCAGACCAGTGACGTTCGTCTGCCCGCCGATAAAGTACACGATCGACCCAGAGGCGTCGCGGACGGGGATGATACAGAGGAGCTGCCAGAAGGATCGATATCAGTATCATCCGGCAGCAGAGATAGAAGAGAAAAACGCACACAATAGAACGGCTCTCCATCTCGTCCTACAAGCAAACGCCGTCAGCTTTCATCCAAACCAGCAAGAAAGCACCTCACGGTAATTCAGCAACAATTCCGTACACCCCTTGCCCGAATTCAATCCATCCCGGATCCTCTGCACACTCGCCGGGGGCGTCCCAGGCCCCTGCAAGAACCGACAATTCCGCCCCACGATCTGCGCGCGCGGATAGCCAGTAACAGCCACGAACCCATCCGACACGAGAACGATGGGATGGTCGGGTAGGCGGGGGTTGGTCAGGACGAAGGTATCGCCCAGCCCGTCGCCCACCTCCGCGCTGGCGGCAGTGAGGTTCGCCCTCCCGAGGGCGACATGCGCCTCTTGGATGATTTGGTGTTTGACGAAGCGCTGTTAGATGAGCGTGAGTGACGACGAAAGAGGATAAGAGTCGAAACGGACCTGGAACCCGTCATTGTACATCGACTCGAGCAACTGTGTCTGCGTCGTCCCCAGGCCCGCATCCGCCGCAAGCACCTGCTGCAACACTCCCCGCAGCTCGCGTCTCGCCTCCGGCGTCAGCGGCATCGGCGTATCGTTCCCCGAGACGTACAAATCTACTCGCATTCAGCCCCGACTGGAACGGCAGGAAAACGAGAGAAAACGTACCACGAAAAACCTGTCCCGCCCCTCTCAGATCCTCCATCGCCTGCTCCAAATACCGCACATCCGTCCAGAAATCCAGCTCCTTAGCCCCACGACCATCGCGGAGCAGAAACTCGCGGAATCGCTGCCTCGCCAGTGGCTCCCCCAGCATCCTCGCAAACATTGCCGGGCTCATCAACGCCCGCAGCGTATAGTCGACATCCCGCTGAACGAGCTCGTTCGGGAGGGCGGAGAGTCCATGGTGGGCGCCAGCGTGGTGCCTGATGGCAGACCCTGGGTTGCTCGAAGTCTTGCTGAGTGGATTCATTCGGTGGCTGATACCAGCGAGGCTCCCTTCGCGATCGCTGCTGCGGACAGAAGAGCGCGAGCGCGTTGAAGCGGGATGGCTTGCGCTATCGTCAGGCCGGCGCGAAACGTGGCCATTCCTGGACTGTGTCGCCGAAATCGGTATGCGTGCAGGGATAAATGCTGGTTCTGGCGCCCATCGTGCCAAATCCGCATCCTCTTCCGGTTCCTCGGGAATAGACGACTGCGCTGAGTCCTCCCTCTCGTGACCATCGTCGAGACCACCGTCATAGACGTTTCCGCCATCCTCGTCTTCGGACGAGTCAAATTCGATGAGCGAGACGTACGAAGGCGAATTGCGCACGCGCTGGGGAGGCTGTTGTGGGGCGGATTTGCGCCGTGTACGAGAGGATGATTGACTGGGAGGTGCGAGGGTCGAGGATGCGGATTGGCGGACTATGGAGGGCGGAGGAGGCGGAGGAGGTTTATTCGGGGCCGCAGTCTCCGCTGAGGGAAGGTGAATCGCGCTAGACGACGGTGTCGGGGCCTCTTCGACCACACTCTTCGGCGTAATGTGGCCAGAAGAGGGTTCTTGCTGGACCTCAGGAACGGCTGGTAGCGGTGCTGTCGGAGCAGGGGCAGATGGGGGTGGTATTGTCGGGCTGGGATCGCTTTTCAGAGCTGGCGAATTGGAATCCTTGGCGAGCGCTCGAGCATGCACAGTGGACCACGACTGTACTGGCGCCGACGCTCGCTTGGCGAGGATCGCGGTGGAGACAGGAGCGAGCGACTGGCGATGAGGTGGGATAGCGGGTGGATACGCTTCAAACTCGGCAGACGACGGCGGTGTTGGAGGGATATAGTCGTACTTGACTGGGACGCGGATGGTGAGTTTCCGTTCGGTGGGTGTAGTGGAGCCAGCCTGCTCAGCTGCAGCGACGTTAACGAGAAACCGAAATGAAGGAAGCGGTTGGACGTGCCTGTGTCGGGAGCTTCGGACTCCATCGTTGAGCTCGCTGAGAGCGCGTCGGGTCCCACTTCGACTTTGGGAGGGTTGCTGTCCATGGTGAGGGGGTGGGGTGAAGAGGGGTTCAGTCATCGAGTACTCCTTTCCGAATTTCAGGTGATGGCTCCAATGTGATCGAGGAGGTTGAGCGGCGAATCGGCAGAGTGGATGCGTTGGGCGACATGGCGGATGAAAGCAGAGTTTAGGTTAGTAATCGTCCATCAATGCCAGTCATGATGAGGAGTTTGCCCCACTTAGGACGTTGAAGTTCGTTGTATGCTCCCACAGCTCTCATTCGCTCAAGCTCGGTGTGCAATACAACACATGCACCTCTGCATTTGATCCAGGTTTGCTTGTAGCCTTCACCTGCAGTAAACTCCGTTCGACCCGGAGCTGAGCTTGTCCTAGAGACTCCTGGACCATCCATTTTTTCTATCCGTCGAGCTTGGCCGAGTTCCATATAATACGTTTTATTTCCCCTTCTTATCGGCCAACTATCCTCAGGCTTTAGGACTCGCGAGTGCAGGTATTAACTGTGCTGCGAAACAACTTCTCATTCGACGTAGTTCGACAGTTGCACTCTAAAGTGGTGCATGCTTCCATAATCCCTCGCAAAACCATTCCGCTGCAGAAATGTTTTCAACTGTGATCCACTGCGTTCAAGGACCCTGTGGGCAGAGACCATGCCTACCTAGCGTAGGCAGACTTGCCTACGAGGACTTCCCATCAATGCCCACGCAAGGTAGGCAGTGCTAGACTGCAGTAGGCATAGGTGGGCAGCTGTCGGCAGCCGTCGTAGGCATGAATCGGCAGCACTGCGTCGGCATACGTAGAGTTACATCGGCAGAGACCGATGTGGCCAGAGCACGTTGACATGGATCGACGTAGATCGGTGTACGTCGGCTTCCGTGGGCAAGTGTAGGCAGTAAGTAGGCATTGGTAGAGTTACATCGGCAAATGCTCTGCCTACAGGGTCCTTGAACGCAGTGATCAACGCCAGTTACGCCACCGGATGTGTCGAAAATTTTGCGACGGGTATACCCCCGGATATCCTTGGTCCAAATCCACGCTATGGAATCCAGCGAAAGAACCCATACCTCACCAAATCCCCAACCAACCTGCCCCAGCTAACAGAATCGCCAACAATCCCACCCCTTTCCCAAATGTCGCCTGAGCCCGAGCAATATTACTCTTCCCCGCACCCCCTCCCGAACCCCCTCCTCCACTTGTCTGGGTGGATCCACCAGCAGAACTCACCCCCGACGGCTCGCTCGTATCCGTCGGCGAGTTCTTCACCGCCGTCGATGCACCACTCGGCGCTGTAGCGGTAAACACCGCTGCATGATCCTTCGCCGCGCACGCAGAAACCGCTTGCGCCGCCGTGAGGCTCCCTGTGGTGACTTTGCCGTTGCCGTTCCAGAAACAGTTGGCGGCCGAGCGGTTGTGCGCTTCGTAGTACTGGCTGAACGCGTACGAGAGGCGGGTTACTATACACGGCAGTTAGTTTGTTTCGACAGAAGAAGCTAGTATACGCACTAGGATCACACATCGTCATCGAGCCATACGTCCCCGTTGCCCCATTATTCGCGATATCATTGCAGTTCCCCAACATCCCGCAAACTTCCGCGGTCAACTGACTCCCCACCAACCCACTCGACACAACATCACCATCCCGGCTTGGTCGTAAACACGCAACTCAGTTTACTCGCGATGCACCCACAAACGCTATCGTCCGGCGTCGGAGGCAGCTTTGTCGACGCAGTGAGATTCGCACTAGGCCCAGGACAAGCCCCGAACGCAGACGCCTTGACGCTCCCTTGCGCCGGGGAGTTCAACGACCCCAAGTCGACCTTCGCGTACTGCGACACGAGGTTGGTGAAGTCTTGGCTCGGGACGACAGTTTTGTTGTCCGGAGAGAGGGTGACCATGCCGTAGTTGTGGCCGCCGCTCTCGGCTGGGAAGTAGCTGAAAGCGATCCCGCCGGACCAGGTGTCTGTCATGGCGGAGGAGAATATCGTGCCGACTTCTGTCCATGGGCGGGAGGAGGGGTTACAATCCTCACCGCCGTACTCGGAGCTGTTTTCCTATCGTTAATTTACATAGGAGGGAAGAGGGGAAGAGCGCACAAGTAGGCGACGACGTTGTAATCCTTGAATTGCGAGTTGATGGTGTCGTAGGTGTTGGTAGGGGCGGCACCGCACCATTCGCTTTGAAGACATCATGAATCAACTCCGAGTTCTGGAAGCGACACAGCACGCACTAGTTGTTCAGCCCCAACATATCTATCGAGGAATCCCCCGACCCTGTCCCGCTCGGGTCGCAAGAGAGGTATTCCGCCAGAATATCCGGCGAGGACTCGTCTTTCGCGGCATAGCTGACCAGTGCGGATGATGATATCGAGGTCCTACGTCAGAAGTTAGTTGAGTGTTTCCGCAGAAGCAGCAGCACCCACAGATACGCCTTGACATCCCTCGCCGCCGCTTTGACGAACGGGGCAGCGCCGGTCGCATTAATTGCGACGACCTCGTTGCCCACGCTAAAGGCCAGGATGTTGTTGTATCTCGTGAAGACGTTAATGGTTTCAATGTACTAAACGAATATCAGTATGAAGCTGAGGGTTTTCGAGGGGATATGCACCTGGTCGAGCAGGTCCGTGCTCCAGAACGGGAAGCCAGTAGCGATCGAGCCAGTCTCGATGGACCCGCCGAGCGCTTACCCGATTCTCAGCGCCGTGGATATATTCATAACGAATGAGCACTCACGCAGAGCCAAGTCCAAACTGCTTAGTTTTCAGTGGACAGGAATTGGACACCAAGCTGCCACATACACGAGATAAATTCCCGCATTCTCCAGCGTCTCCATGCACCCATCGTGGTCGAGCGAAGAGTTCACAGAGTACGTGCGAATGGTGTTGATGCCCAGCTGCTGGAACATCGGGAGGTCGCGCGTGCAGCCGGCAGGATCTGCGAGAATGTCGGTGACTGCAGAAATGCATTAGCGCAGTATTCCCAAAGGAAGGTGCAGGTACATGTCGTGGGTTGAGTTTGGCCTGGCGGCGTGTATCCTGTGAACCACATGAATACGCAGCGCAGCGCAGGACCGGGGCAGTCGCTCACCAGGGCCCTGGTACGCAACACCCTTCACAAGGAACCGCGTTCCATCTTGAGAGTACAGGTACCGGCCAGTGCGTGTGATTTTGGGAAGGGCAGCGACGGAGGTTAGAAACGCCGCTGCAAGGAGTGCCTTCAGGGTGCCGACCATGTCTACCTGGGCGAGATGGCAGTGGTTGGCAGCCGGGGGGAGAGACCCGCTTGAGATTTATAAGAGATCCTCCGAACAATTTAGACACGATGCCGGGAGAAGAGCTGGGAGAAGCTGATGTGCCTGTCCATTCCATTCGTCGGCGTCTATGAGCTATCTTTTCCTGCTGTGTTTAAGCGGCGGGCCGAAAAAAGCTGCTGAGTCGTAGCAGCTGCATACCTGGTAACTATTCAGGATAGCGACTATCCTGCCAGTGCGAGGCATCTAATTTGTGGCTTTTGGCCAGCATACTCGCGGCGAACTTGGACGACATCGTGGTTGCGAAGACGTGGAGGCAGTGTGACGTTAGCATCATGATTATGATGTGCCGGCGACTCTTCCGACGCCGGTGCCTTGCTCCGAGTCCGGTCAAGTTACGGCGGGAAACGGTACATTGTCCATGTTCAGCACAACTGGCCTTGAACGCTCTCAGAAAAATCACGAAAAGAAGTTCACAGAACCTCTACTTACTATTGAGCGGGACGGCACTTTGTTGTCGTCCGGCGAGTCAAACGGCCGGCGCCGTTCTTGACCGCCCGGAAACATTCAAAATTTAGCGAGGGGATTTTTTTTTACTTATCTTCGGCCTTTGCGTGTGAAGCCGACGTCGTCTAGGCCCTGGCAGCAACATCGAAGACTCGGAAACAGGACAAATAATGAACAGATGTCACTCGGAGTCGCGAGAAGTCGTTGTATGGTAACTGTACGGATCTCGAACGACGCATAGACTCAACTCAAGATTTCATGGGCCTATGTTTTGGCACGATCAGAGAGGTTTTAAGATGTCTGCATGACTTGCGCACCTTGAGCGTCCATCCCATCCTCTCCAGAAAACCTCGTCACTCCATCAAAATCAAACACCATTCCCTCTTCGTGCAGCTGGCGCAGCCACCCCAACGCCTGCCTTGAATCGAAGAACGATCTGCTCGAATCCCCGCGGAGGGAAAATTTGTTCAAATAGCCGACGCGTCCGGGCTGGAGCCGTCTCGCGCGGAGCATTTTCGCAAGTAAGACCATGGGAACGCAGATGCGGTCGGAGGATTCCAGCGAGAGAGACTCGAGATGCGGGAAATGTCCCCGTCAGGCTCCGCAAGCCATCGGAACAGTTTCTCGAATTGAGCCATATCCCAAGTTGTGCAACCGAGGTGAAGATGTCGGATGTATGGTGCTCGGAGGAGGAATGTGGCAGCACCTTGAAACGAGTGGGCATCGAATTCCAACGTGGAGAGGCCACATCTGGAGCGCTGGAATAGCCCGTCAAGGTAGACCACAGTGTCGGAGGTGAGCATGCAGAGAGATAGGCTGTCGAGAGCAGGTGTTCGTGGGCGTATCCAGTCCGCTCCATTTGAAGTTCCGATTTGTCTGTGGAGAAGACACGAAGATGCGGGAGCGTAAAAGGCTCCTGCAGGGTATCGGGGACGTCCCCGATATCGGAAAGCGAGTAAGACCAGTGTGGTTATTCTGATGCATTCCCTGAGCACCCGAAGGCACGGCGCGAGAGACATCTGATGAAGTTGGAGAGTGGTGAGCTGTGCCCAAGGCAGAGGAAGAGACTCTACGAGGATCCAGATGATACGAGCTTCCCGAAGACGCGGGGTCTGTTGGAGCGATGTGAAGATCATTGCCGGGCGCGAGTTGCCACCACCAGCACCGCTCCGGTGGATATTGACATCGAGGACTTCGAGTTTGGGGAAGTCTCGCGCTCTGTTGAGGGGTGCCGCATCCATGATGTTTGGACTGAAGAAGCGCAAAGTCCGAATGGAGGGAGCATGATTCGCCAGGAGCACGGCACAGCCAGAGTTGAGGTGGGCGACCTTCACGTCTACAGGAAGAGGTGCAGCTCGAGATATCCAGCGCGTTAGGTTTGCGGGTGTCCAGACGTGACCGTCTCGGGGCCCGATGGAGATGGTCCTCCAAAGCTGGTGTGTCGCGAGAGCAACATTGCGCCAATGGCGGTTGACAGCGGCTAGAAGCAGGGGTCCACGGTAGGCGTCATCCTCTACAGCGCGTACGAAGATTTCACCGATAGTCTCCGGGGCAAGATCTTGGATGGACGGCGGGGCATAGGTGCGCATTTCGCCGAGGATTCCATCTCGAACTGCGTGAAGGGCCGCGATTGCGTCTTCGATATCCCGAGCGCGCTGGAGAAGAGGAGCAGGGATGTTGGAGTGACGAGGGAGTGAAGTCTGAAAGGCTCGGGGAAGACGGGACTGCGTTGCCATGTGGTGGTCGGAGACAGGAGATTTTTTAACGTTTTGATCCCGTCAATTGATATTGATGAGCCAAATTTGGACAGAAATGTGATGCTTCGCAGGATTCCGCTTTGCCTCGCCACCACGATGAACTGGTATACCAGACTTTCACTCAGAGTCATCGTGGCTAATACATGCACGGCAATCAATGCCGAACGTCACAATCACTCTGACAACTGGTAAACATCTCCTGCAAGTTGACCCCAACCACCACATGCCAGTGCCCTCGTACACGCGACTACGCCGACTTGGTTAGTCTCTCCAGAATTAACATTCGTAAGAGTAGTTCTAACTCACTAGCAGGCGTCTCGGAGAGATATCAGGCCACCCGCCACTGTCTCGGGCACGGTACCAACGTTGTGCTATCCGCAAAGTACATTGCGAAAGATGGAGCGCCTCTCACGCCGGAGAGTTTATTTCCTGCTCTGCGTACGCTCATTGAGACGCACGCGCTGCTGGGCGTTCGGTTGGAAGGCAACGAGGCTAGTTCCAATGTCGCCTTTGTTCGCCTCCCGAGTGTCGATCTATCCCGTATCGTCGAGTTCTCTCCCGAGGGCGATCTCAAGGACACGCTGGAAAAACAACTCTCCGTCAATTTCGTTGACACGCAGGGCGATGTACCCCTCTGGCGTGTACAGGTTCTCGGCGGGCGGACCGTTCTCGCTGTCTTCCACCATGCGACAGCCGACGGACTCGGCGTGGCAACATTCCACCACGGCCTCCTCAAAGCACTCCGAGATTCGTCTTCCCAAGATTCTTCTCCATTGGTATCTGTCCCAGACCTACCGGTCCCGCCTTCAATCGACTCTGTTACCGATATCGGACCGTCATTTCGCAAACTCCTTTCTGCGGTCGGGACTTTTCTTCTTCCTCCAGCATGGACAAAGCGAGGCGGTACATGGACAGCCAACGATGTACCTGCTAAGGTTCCCGATCTCAAAGTCAACGTCCGCCTTCTCACTTTCCCTGCTTCGAATATGCAGAAACTAGCCACACTCTGCCATGCTCATAGCACCACTGTCACTTCGGTCCTGTGGGTCCTCCAAGTATGTGCCCTCTCGCGCATCCTGGGCGATACCAAGTACAAATACCTCTCCACAAACGTCGCGATTTCGCTGCGTCCCCTCATTGGCGTAAGCGACACGGAGAAAATCTGTCACTACGCCTCCGACTTCTTCGTCACCGCGCCCGTCAACACCGGTTTCTCCTGGGACCGTGCGCGGCGCTTCTCCGCAGAGCTCCAGGCAGAAAAGACCGACGCCCGCTACATTTTGGGGCTGCTCAAGCTCGCGGGTAACCTCAAAAAGTTCATGGCCCGCGAGCTTGGAAAGAAACGCATGGTCGGCATCCAGATATCCAATCTCGGGCGCTTTAATGCGGTGGAGGAGGGTCGCTGGCAAATTGAGGATATCTTCTTTGGCCAAGCCGACGTTGTCGCCGGTGCTGGACTATCTATCAACGTCGTGGGCAACCCGAGCGGAACGTTGAATATTGCGTTTACGTGGGGTGAAACCAGCCTCGAGAGCGAGTTTGTGGAGAGGTTTATTGAAAGCTTTCAGGACGAGCTTTATGAGATTTTGGATTAAATAAATTGAACACTCGCCGATTTCTGCGTAGTGTCGACTTCGTAAGTGCACTCCCGGACCCCAGAAGCGGACTGCAGGAAGTCAGCAGTTAATTTGGCCCAGTGTGGAGCAACAGCTAAGCTCAGTGGGCGACAATTGATATCTTGTCGCGAGTTGCAGATGATGTATTGAGGAACCCCGTTCGACACGGGGGCTGAGAATAGCCAATGATCGATTGCCAACATGTTTTTTCTTTCTCCAGTCCCACGACGATGACCGTTCTACCGCATCGACGCCAGCTCTACAACAGGGCCTCGCGTGCGAATTCGCAAGACACCTATCCGCGGCGTTGATAACCAACTGCGAGCAATGCGACCTCCAAGACCCCTCACCCCTCACCTCGGCCCTGTGGCATTCCTGGATGACGACAGCAGGCGTGTGTACCGCAAACAGTCCCGGCGATGACCTTGCTCTCTGCGGACCTCTTCGTCCGGCATGTCGTTCCCAGCATACATCCCGGTGCGCTAGCTGGTAAGCAGGCTCTCTTCGCACCGTACTGTTATAGTCTCCTGTCCACTTACCTCTGTCAGATCCACCGAAAACCTGCGGCAAATCCACCCATCCGCCTCTTTCATCGGTCTCCGTCCAAACGACGGCTTCCAGCGACGTATCACCATTCGCATCCTTCGCCACGCTCAAGCCCACGAGTAGTCGTCGTTCGTGTGTCCCCATGACACAACCCGGATGCCGGTAGCGTACCGACAAGGATACGAGAGAGACGAATCCCACCGAGGCGACGATCGCGAAGAACACCATACTAACCACGCGCAACCCGGTTTCGTCGACATCCCATACGAAGGTTCCGTCAAGCGCTTTCGCAGTTCGGGGACCTCTACCCCGAATCGTCCGGTCCGTGTCATTTCCCCGCCTGCGGTTCCTCGTGTACCCGCCATACCACCCAAGGTCGGCGTGCCCCTGGATGCTGCTGGGAAGTCCGAGGGTGGTAGCTCTACGATGGGCAATGCGAAAGAGACGGGACCGAGGAGGAGGACTCGTGAGAAGGTAGAAGGAGAAGGAGAAGGAGAAGGAGGAGATACTGCGGAGGTGACGGGCGGGGAGGGCATCAGTACTGCGAGCGTGGGGCTCAAGGCAGAGCGGCACCGGCCCAAGATATGCGGCTTCCAGGTCCATGAGACGCGGCGAAGCTGCAGCGCTGGCAGGAGGCCATACGCGATAGGCGCGTTTCCCAGCTCGACCCCCTTCAATAATCTGGTGCTTACGACGACTGCACACAGGTAACGAAGCTCGAGCTGCTGGATATTGTCTCGTCCTTTCATGCTCTGGTTCTTGTGAATATACGCTTTGCATCGTTCTTCATTACCCGACCGTCTTTTCTTCATACCTCCGCCTTGCTACTTCACACTCTTCCCCTTTCAATCTTTCGTCGTCCTACACATTCCTAATCCACGCCTCTGCTCTCATCGCCCCAAGAAGATGTATTCTCGACTCAGCCCGGCGGCGAGTCGACTATCTGGGCGACTCCATCCTCACCAGCCGCTCCTCAAGATGCAGTTGTCGTAGCCTCCGCGCTGCTCTCGCTCGACTGTCATTGCGTCGGTGTGGTGCATTGCCGACGACGCCACGAATAACCACTTCCTTGGCCACCCCTCGACGCGGTCCTCCCTACTCCACTTTCCGGATCCGTAAATAATGCTATTCTACTCACTCCGTACCTCATATCGTTTGCACATCCATGACCTTTTTTTCTTTCCTTGTATCTTTCGAGACCCAGGCCATATACTCCAGATAGACTCTGTCTTGCTCTCCCTGCCTGTACTAGTACATGCACTACACCATACCAGCAACCGTTGTAGCGAAATAGAATGAAACGAATCCGCCGCATCTCGAGAGTGTGTCACAATTTGGTCTGGTCTCGACCACCACGTCGCTCATGCTCTGACACGGAGACGCCAATGGGCTTTTTAGAACGCTGCCTCGTTCCTGTCTGATCTACGGAGTGGCTTCGAGCGTCTTTCTTCTCACCACATCCGCATAAGCGCCCGATGCCCAAACGCATACCGACGCCCGAACCCGGCCCTGACGAGCCCAAATACTTCACCGTCGTCCAGCCCTTCCCGCCCCACGCCCATTGGCTCGTCTCGGAGGACTGTCGTGAGTTTGGCCGGTGGATCGCATGCTGCATGAATCCAGACGTACGCGGGGAGGAGAGCTTCCTGGCTCTGTTCTATAAACCCAGTGTGCGTCTCTTCCTGCTTTCCTTCCTTCACTAGCACTGAGCCGCCGTAGGCCCGAAGCCAGGTCATCATCGAGATCGCGCGCGATTATGAATACCCCGAACGCTTGCTTGGAGAGCACAAGTGGGGCGAGTTTCTGAAGAAGCCTGTGGGGGATCAGCATACGGGGAGGACACAGGTGTTTTATTCGACCTATAACTCGGGACGAGCGGTGCAGAAGGATGGTGCGCGCTAACTCGATTCCATCTACTATGCGATTGACTGACTGACCGGTAGGATGGAAGAAAATCGACGTCCAAGATTCGTGGTTCCAAGGCTGGCGTGCGCAGAACTGGTCCGTCTTTCCTCCTCCCTTGTCTCTTCCCCAAAGTAACTCGCATGGATAGCGACATCAAGTACCCCTACCCGCTTCCTGTCTGGTGTCCGCTCCCTCCCGAGGACCGTACGGGTAAGCCAATGTGCAGACCGTTGCCCACGAGCATCGTTGCACCACCGGTGGTTCCCGCGCCGCCTCGCACACCACTAGGTCTGTATCTTCGTCCTTTTCTTCAGCAGATCTGGCTCACACGTGGACCAGTGCCGGGTTCTGCTACGTGGGCCACTCAGAAAGATTCCGCTGAATATTCTCATGGACGCGGTCGCGGTCGTGGTCGCGGCGGTCCATCGCAACCGCCCAGCAAGACTGTGAAGAACATTCCGGCGACTTCGACGGCACCTTGTAAGCAGAAACACCCCCACCCACATGGATAGCGCTGACGTTCCAATCCAATGAAGGGCACACTCCTGTCGCACCGACTACACGCTCCACCATGCCCATGAACGAAGTAAACGCCCCCGCCGCCCTCCGACACATCGCGGACACGCTCAAACCTCGCGAATCGGAGAATGCGTACATCGACGAATACTACGATGATGATGACGATGAGGAGGACCACGTCGCCGGATGGCAGCAACAGGCGGATTCTTCGAGATCCTGGAACGTGTCGCCCCCTCCGAGCGCGTCAGCAATATGGCAGCACGAGCGGGAGAACGGCAACGCCCACACGGCCTGATCCAGACGACGATCCCAGGACGGCGATTTGTCCTGTCCCAGACCATGGGCGGCTCTGCAAGATGATATGTATCGAGCGCTCGAAGATGGTGTGGAAGGCGGAGAGGAGAGAAGCAGGAGGCCAAGAAGGGGGCTGAGAAGAAGGCGAAGCAGAAGGAGAAGAATAAGCTGAAGAGGAACAAGGGCAAACAGAGCGGGAGGCCCCTCGAGGAAGACCCGGAGTATAATCCGGATTGGGGTGCAGAGGAAGGGGATGGGAGTAGCGACGAGGCCGATGCTGCTCAGGAGACGAAACACAAGCCCAGAGATAACTGGCGCCAGACGGGCAATGGCTGGGGGGCGGATGCGCATGCGGATGCGAGCTGGGGGGCGGATGCGGATGCGAGCTGGCGTACGAAGGCAGCTCGCATCAGGAGAATGACAAAACGCCTTTTGGGGCCTTTTGGGCCTTATAGAAGGACCAAAAGGACCGAAAAGGCCCAATAAGGACTGGAAGGCCCAAAAGCACTTTTGGGCCTTCCAGAAGCCAAGTCCAATCCTTCTGTAAGGCCTTTCGGTCCTTCTGTAAGGCCAAAAGGACGGCAAAAGGACTTGAGAAGGATGTCATAAGTATTTTCAGAAGGCCACACAGGCTGTTGTAGAATGGTGTATATATTCAGTATTCAGGGTACAGGGATACATCAACGTGAGCCAACGATACACGCCGTCAAGCCGCCTCTCCACCATCCTCCTCCACTGCACGCCAGGCCACCTTGCCGCTCAAGTCGACGGCATCTTCCGAAAAGAACGCTGCACCCCAGGCCACTATCAGACCGGTGTAGGCAGGAGGTACGGTCGGCGCTGCACGTCAGGTAACGAATTAGGACGAGATGAGGCGGAGAAACGATGGCACGCACCTCAAAACGGCTCGCGTCGGCGCCATAGAGGCGGAAAGCGGGTTGGGAACGACACATAGCCGTTGAGAGTCGGGACTACGTGGCAGTAAGTTAGTGGGAAGTGACTCGCGCAAACGCTGACACACCAGATCATGAGCATACCGAGATTGGCGGCTCGCAGCATTCGCTTGACCTGTGTAGGTGAGCAGACCTCGCGACTCCTCGCACTGGCCATTGGGCAGCGCAGGATTTGACAGAGGTGGACTTGAATGTGTTTGATTAGGCGGCAAGACAGCGGACGACGTTGAGGTGTGCTTGAGGAACCAGAAGCGCGCGAGGCTTGAAGATGAACGTTGAGGCTTGATACGACGGAAGTTGACGGCAAGTAGGCGGAGGCAGGGCTTGATGAGGGAAGAAAGAGGCATTGGCCAGGCAGCGCGGCGGAGACGCGAGGCGGGCAAAGCTGAGGGCGTGAGGGGAAAGGAGGAAAAGTGGGTGATAGTGATCAACGGTGACAGCGCTGAGGCAACCATCACGCCATCGCACGTGCTGATGGATGGACTTAGCACTTTTCGTCGACTTGACTCGGATACTTGGCACCAAGTAGGTACTCCGACGCCGTTCTCAATGACACCACTCGGCAAACACACTCAACCTGCATACAATCCTAGATCTTGCTGTGGACTCGGAGCGTAAGTACCAGCACCGCTTGAGCATCGCGACCGAGTCGCCGTTGAGCTTCAAAGTTCAAGCTGTGCGCAAGTTGTGGAGAGCCGCCGAAGCCCGTGAGGTAAGAAGCCTGACAATCGTCTCTGTAGACCGTCGAGGTTCAAAGAAGACCCAATCTTCCCTCCTGACACTATCGTCTTGTATGACCGATCTTCAAAGCGACCACAGTCCTTGAGAAGTCTGACGACCTTGTGTCCTTCTGTAAGTCCTTGCGTCTTCTGAAAGTCCTTGTGTCCTTCCAAAAGTCCTTCTGAGTCCTTCCAGAAGGCCAGGAAAAGGAGAAAAGGACTGAAAGGACTGAAAGGACGCTCAAAAGTGCTTTGAAAGTCTCAAAAGGTACAGAAGGCCTGGTAAAAGGTTTTGTCATTCTCCTGATGGAGTCCCGAGGACAGAGGAAGGAGAAAGCGAGCGGAGATGAGCAGGAGGATCCCCAGGAAAGGAGGACGACGCCAAAGCCTCGCGATGCCGATAAGAACGTCGAGGCAGAGTCGGAGTCGTCGACTGACGAGCCGAAGCCGCAGAAGGAGGAGAGAAAGCGGGATGGACGACGAAGCGAAAGCCTCGCAACGCCAGTGCAAAGCACGTCCAGCGGGATGTCCCAGAGTCGAAGCCGTCGACGGTGGATCCACCTGACGAGCCGCAGCCGCAGAAGGAGGAGGTGAAAGACCCAGTCGGGTGGACGACGAAGCGCAAGGTCGCAATGGCAAGAAGGAGGATGTTGCGGTTCGCGGTGTCTGTCGAGCAGAAGACCCCGAACGAAGCAGCCGAGCCTGTTCCATCTGTGAGCGGGTCGCCGACGACGAGGAAACTTGATGGGGCGGAAGAGATGGACGAGGAGGATTCGAAGGCGACTGCCGTGAAAGTCCCAGTGGTCCAGGTGGCCGATGTGGCTGTGGCTGCGAGTCCGAGTCCTGCGAGTTTCGCAGGGCGACGAAAGGGCCCGGGAAGAAGAATGGACGAGGCAAGCCAAAGGACGCCAACGGGTGGTCGACTCAGCGTACCAAGAAGACAGCCGTGCCGAGGAGCTGAATAATTGGACGTTCTCATTGCTTTCTTGGATATCTCAGCATGCTTTTCGTTACTCGTTTCATTTGCTATCTTCATCTACGTATTGAATTTGCGGAATCTTTACGGCGCGGATATGTCCTCTCCTTTATCACTTCATGAGGACGGCTGTAGATAGACGTCCCTTTCACCAAATAAAATCTAATGAATGTTATGAACTGACACTATATACTGCGTCTAAAATTCCAGCCAGGATGGACGAGGAGCGAGCTCGAGTTTTCTCGTCTTGAGAGCAATTGTTGTCACGGTTTGTGCCGGGGTCACATCACAACGCCTCCTGCCTTTCGCGCTCATCTACCCGCGATCTCATGTCGGATCTCCTTCGCTCAGCGATGTCGGCGGGC
>JARIHP010000339.1:0-20448 GCA_029282125.1 Mycena amicta | reverse complement strand
ATGCAGACCCAGCACCAGCAGCCCGTGGACCCCGCCAACTACACCTACACCGACGATGCGGGGACAAAGCTCTCGGAACGGGTGAGACGCCGTTGTTTTAACTGCTGCACGACCGAGACGAGTACGTGGCGCCGCTCGAATTTGAATGCGGGCAAGGTGGTGAGTCGTCGTGTCTTTGCTTTGTGGACGAAAGCTGATGATGCGAATAGCTGTGTAACAAGTGCGGCTTGTTTGAGAGGACGCATAATCGTTCCAGGCCCGAGGCCTTCCCGCACAAGAGGGCACCGGTCCCTGGTGGTGGCTCGCCGAGAGTGCAGGTGTGTGATTTCGTCTCGTCCGCCGTGTTTGTCCACCGTATCGTTTTCATCCCCCCATATCGCTACTCGGTGCCGTCTCGTCTCGTCTCTCGAGTCGCTCCTCCATCACCTTTACTCCCCACTGCTCTTCCCTTTTCCGAGTCGCTGACGACCCTCCCACAGCCCTACCCACCACCCTCGCCACAACAACCCTCCCTTCCTCCGCCGCCGCACACCAACACCCACCAGCAACAACACCAGGCATACATCCCGCCCCCGCCACTCCGCCGCCGCACTCTGCCTCCGCGCAAGCTCAAGCTCAAGCGCAGGCCCAGGCACAACAGCGACAACAGGTGTACCTCCCGCCCATCGCGCATCTCGTACCCGGTGCGAATGGCCACGGCCAACATGGGCAGCAGGAGAGCGCAATGCCGGTCAAGAAGGAGAAGGAGAAGGGCAAAGGGGGGGACGGCCGAAGGGGAGTAAGAATAAGGAGCCTGCCGGTGGTGCTTCCTCCTCTGCTGGTCCTGCCGATCCTGCTTCTGGTCCTGGTCCCGACGGCACCGACGCCTCCCCACGCGCAAAACGCGAACGCAAGAAGAGCGCGAGTCCCAAGAAGATGCCTGTGCTTGCTGTGGAGCGGGATGGCGCGGAAGAGCTGGACGAGTTTGGTGGGGATGCGGACGGGGACGGGGATGGCGGGGACGATGATGGTGATGATGGGGAGTGGGATGGGCGGGAGTGTGAGTGAGTGTGTGGGGGGCTGGAGAGAGCGCCGAGGAGAAAGAACGCCATGACGAACGACAAGAAACCAAAACCCAAAACCCAAAAGGCATCCATCCATCCATCCATCCTCATCCTCGAATCGTCGCTATCGCTATCGCTACCTTATGCATCCCCTTTTACCGTCTTCCTTTTCTCTCTTCTCGCTCTCTCGAGATTTACCTTACCTTACATTACCTTGGCCCGTCCGCGTCCGCGCACCCTCTTCTGAATCTTCTTTGTCGCGATACCTTCCTACCGTGCCTTGCGTACCCTACCTTGCGTCCTCTGCGTACCTACTTGCGTCCTTTGCGTACCCTACCTGCCTTGCGTACCCCCCCGCCCATCTTATCCGCCCGTTTGTCTTGGTGACCTACCTATCGCTCGTCTGAATAATTCTGTTTTCAGTGTGTGTGTGTAACGCACGGTATTTTAAAACTTGCCTTGACTTCATACTTGGTATCGGATATCGTCTTCGTAGCAAGTCATACGAGCTGCTTTGCTTCCTTGTACCCTGCGTCGAATAAATCCAAATGAGCCCTTAGAACGCAGTTTGCACGTAGGCATTATTATAGTAAGTGAGCGAGATTGGCACTTCTAAATGCTAGTTGCGGTTTATTATAATAATTGAGCTTGAGCGCCCCCGTTCGTAGCGGGTTCGAGTTATGGGCAGGATGTTTTGTTTTGTTCCGGTTGGAAATATTTTGGCAAGGGCCAGCGAGTGGGTGCTGTATGTATTATGGTAAAAGTAAAAGCAAGGTCTGAGATCTGAGCTCCGAGGACTGAGAGAATCCAGCAAACCCATCTAGCTGCACCTGGGGAGGGAGAATGATAGGTTGAGCACCTTGAGCGCCGTTCGGAGCGGGTCGAGTAATGGTAACAATGGAGTTCCTTGCTCTTTTTCCTTTTTCCTTTTCCTTTGCTTTGGTGCGGGCTGGTGATTCGAGGGTTGGTATTAAGCGGGGTGTCTTTAGAGGGCAGCAAGAACTCGTTTGCGGGGTGTTGAAACCCGCGCGCACGGCATCTAAGGTGCAGGCACTGATTATGGTACTAGTGCACGAGTTATATGGGCCACGTCGTGAAATCTTTTCTCTCTCTCTTGGGGGTGCAACCGTGTGCTTGTAAATTCGTCTCGGTATTGCACTTGAAGTTCAACTTGCAGATTGTGATCCTAGTGTTGGTACCGTGAACTTTGTCGGTGAAAGGAAGGACTTGTTTGCGGGTGTTGAACCCGCCCGCACCGCATCTGACTCGGATGGCATTGGCAACTGAAGTACTAGTGCGTGAGCTCGTTCGAAGCGGGCACAAGTCATAGTTCGGCGAGCCCCTGTTTTTCTCTCTCTCTCCCTCTCCTGTGGGTGCTTGAAAATTCGTCTCGGCATTGGGCTTGAATTTGAACTTGCAGACCATGATTCTAGTACCATAAAGCCAAGTTCTATCCCCGATCATGATTCAGAAGGAGAATGGTAGTGAGCTTGAGCGCCGTTCGGAGCGGGCTCGAGTTATAACTTATGGTACGAGTACGACGGATTTGTCTTTTTCTTTTCTTTGGCAAGGAAACGATGACTCGCCGACTCGCCGACTCGGTGGTATAAAGACGGGTGTCTTTGGAGGGGAGCAAGAACTTGTTTGCGGATGTTGAAACCCGCGCACACTGCATCTAACACAGGATGGCGGTAACTTCAGTGCGTGGGCTCGTTCGAAGCGGGCACGAGCTATACACGGTCTTGCAGATTTTTTTATCTCGTGCTTGCAAATTAATTTGTCTCAGTACTGGGCTTGAAATGGTTGCAATACTTATGTTAAAGTTCAAGTTGCGCCGCCACATTCTGAGCGTGGAGTTACAGTAGGAAAAATGTACGTACCATCGCGTAGACACAGGATGCCTTGACCTTTATCCATAGGCGGAAGTTCTTGCAACTCGTATGCGGGTATGTCACCTGCCCGCGCACAGCATGTTAAGCCATGAACGCTTGAAATTCGGCGCGAGAGCTCGTTCGAAGCCGGCACTGCGAGTTGCGGGCAGTTCATGGATAGTTTTTGTACGACTTCGAACAAGCTGGGCCACAGACAGATGCACAGTCATACGGAACGCTTTGAAAGGGAAGAAGAACTCGGATGCGGCTGTGGAACCGCGCGTGCGCACACTGAGAAAATGGTTAGGTTCGCGCGACAGCTCGTTCGAAGCGGGCCCGAGTTGTGACTTCATCACCCTTAACATTATGCCTTTTGTTTTCATTTATTTTTTTGGCGGTGTCGAGTTCCTTGTGGCGGTAGCCTGAGGTCACTCAAGTTGAGCACTGGCGAGTATTCCTGGAGCCGCGTTACTTGAAACCATACTGTACTATTTCGACCTTAAGTTCACGTAATGCGTTACTGTGCGTAAGGTCGACGAAAAAAGAGGCCATTTTTATTCACCTAAAATCAAAATAATTTTTTCGGCCTTTTCGGGGACAAAAAATGGAAAATCACTGAACTTATGGTCGAAATAGTACAGTATCAGCGTCGAAAGAGTGCTAGTGGCGAGATCGAGATAATTCTGCGCGAGCTTGTTGGAAGCGGACACAAGTTCTTGTGTAGCAATCCGTACTCGTAGCGGCTTGAAGGTATTCCGTGCATTTTCTTTCCTTCTTCTTTCTGTTCCCCTTCCTTTGAACGAGCTTCCGGCAGATCCCGATAGTAGAGTGATGCGGAGGGCAACCGTAAGGCCAAGTTCTATCCCCACACAACAAGAACTCGCCCACACGCCATGTAGGACCTGTTCGCAAGATTTAAGTCAGTGTGGAGGCTCGTTCAACGCGGGCTCGAGTTCGTAAGTCTTCTGTCTCCGTTTTTGTTTTATCTGTCCCAGGTTGTTGGTTCCAGCCGCACTGGAAGCACTCCGCATTCTGCTTTTCTATCGAGAGTAACGTCTGCATTGGATGTTTCCGCACCGCTGACTGGTTAAAAAAGCTGGCTTTTCGCCGGCTGTTTAGCGCAAAAGGCGGTAAAGCACATCCCCGACATCCCCGCAAATCAGATCGCTAGTTTGATTTTCGAGCAGGACAACCAACTATCATGGCCGCGAGTGATACGACGGCGGCAAGTCCTCCGAGACTCTGCGTGTATTAGGAGCGACGGGCAGAGCCTCCGGGTCCAACACCCTCTCGCCCCCGTCTTCTGCTGAACTCTTGACCCTCGTCGCCCTGAATCGCTCGTGGACGAAGCGTTGCTGCCAGTGCAGTCGGTACGGCTCCGTGCGCGTCGTGGGCCTGCACCGGAATTTCCGAAGAAGCAGGATGATACCAGCGATGAGAAGGATGGTAAATAGTGGGATCAGTGTCGCTGGGACGATGACTCTAATTAGAGTCATGTCTGTTGAGCTGGCGCCTCCGAGTGATGTTGCTGTGCTGCGGGATGATGACTGTGACGTGGTGCTCGTGCTGCAATGATTCGTGTTGAGATTGCGAGAATCAGCTACTGGAACACTTACCTCCCGGTGACGGTGTTGGGACTGGTTGTTGACTGCGACATGGCGGTACTGCTGCTGCGATGGTAAGACCTACGATAAGCCACTGGAGGATTTACCTCGCGGCGACCGTCTGGAGCGTTGATTCCGTACTGCGAACTGGACTAGAATGTGCAGTGGTCGTGGTGCTAGTCTTGAACTTGGAATTATTCGAGCTTGTGGACGACGACTGGAACACCGTAGAGCTGGAAGGACCGGGGTCGGCTGGGATTGTCGTAGTGGCAAAGGTTGAGGAGGATTGTGGAGGAGGCGGAATTAGAGTTGGCAAGGGCCCGGGTGCACTGGATCAGATTCGGCGATTAATGGAGAGTACTATCATTGAACACGGCTCACATTGCAGTACTGAGGGTTTTCGTAAGGACAGCGTATGTTGTAGGGGCGAGCAGAATTTTAGCGAGCGGAGTGGGGTAGGCAACCGGCTTGTCCAGAAGCGCAATGGCTCTAACGCTTCCGTGCCCGCGGAAGCCAAGGAGGTGGAGAAAGAGGTGGGCACTGAGACCGGGATTAGTTGCACCGCATGTCGCGAGGGGAAACCTCACCGGTGGACGCGCATTGGTGCCTGGAGCATAGCGAGATGGGACTCGGCTTATATGCGAAGTTTTGAACGCAACTACCTGCTGTTGAGATGTTAGCTTGCCCGCATGCATTCATGACTGCAGTCCCGCAAAGTGGGATCTTCGCATGGACCTCGCATGAGGGATTAGACTCGGAATCGCCGCGGTGGCAGTGGGCAGTTGTGAGCGATTGAGCCGTCGGAAGCTCCACATTTATGGGCAACGACAACGAGGCAGCGGAGCGACATCTTGATCCAATGAACTGTGATCTTGGGCATGGCTATCGCGTGAGGACTTTCACCCAGGTCGTAATTCTGGTCGCTGCGAGCGATTGTCCACATTGCGAGCGCAAGCACATCTTGTTTCCAAGGTTTCGTAGTAGATTGAGACGGTGCTCGGAGACGGAGGCTCTGAGTTATCATCCGCGCGCTATCATTCGGAGATGGATGGGGGCCAAAGATAACTTCGCGTTCCCATAATCGCGGCGAATGGCACATGCAACCGTCCGAGAGCATGGTTTCAGAGGACAGACTGGCTGCCCCCGGCGAGCTTCACACGAACGAAAGTAGGACCGCAGTGAGGGAGCCAGCTCGTCGTGGTCACTGATGGGCGTAGCAAAGTGGCGCGAATCATGATGGTCACGGCGTGACTCCGGCATCTGACTTGCTCCGCACCTTCACGACATTGCTTGTGCCAAACTTCAAGTTCTGCAATCGGACCACCGGACTCGCCCCATCATGGCACCGCGCGCCACGAATCGCGCATATGATCTGCTTGAAATGCTCAAAACTTGCTCAAAACGCTCAGTCGAAGCGCGCAATAAGTACAGTAGGCAAACAGTAGGCGTTGCTGGGTACTTATTCTTCTGTAGAGGTTGGAAGCAGCTCATGAAAAGACGAATGAGATTAATTGATTGGTTCAGAACTTGGACTCCCTTGGCTACCTACGACACCGACGGCTGGGACTCGATATAATTCGCAGCGAAACTACACTGTCAGACTCGTCAGCAGGATATTGTCAGTGCGCAACCACACAGTCTTTATGTTGTGAGAGCCGTTTCGTTGTGTCTCGTTCGAATCGAGCCAGAGTCATCTCTGGAGACAATCAGCATTTTTTGTTGTACATGGCAGTAAAGTAAACAGACCACGTATACGCAGGGATTGGATGCGAAGGAAACCCAAGGTTACAGGTACCGGTCATCGACCGCCTGCTCTGCCTACAATCAAGAAAAATTACACATCTCGTTATTGTTTCTTGTCCTTTTCCTTCCTCTTCTCCGTACCCGCCCTTCCCCAACGAACCCATCCGTCCCGTGCTACGCCTACCCCTGGCTCTCATACGCACTACTCTGATGCTTCGGCGTGAAGCCCCACCTCTCGGGCGGCGCACCCAAGAACATCTCCGAGATGCGCACCCAGTCGCGGCTGTCCCCGCTTGCCAGGAGGGTTTCTGCGGTTGGGAACGGTCAGACGCGCGCGAGGGGAGGATGAAGGAACAAGAAAGAGGCTACACACCAGTGACCAAGCTCATCCCGCCCTCTAATCGCCGGCGGACGCTCATTCAGCTTCGCACTGGCAGGCAGCCTCTCGAGGATACCCAGCGCCGAGCGGGACGTAGCGGTATTGGAAGGAAAGTGTTTCGCAGAGGTACCGCCGGGTAGCGTTGGTGTCGGTGCGAAAGTGTCTACAATTGCGTTTGAGGAACGAGAGGCGGGACGGAAGGAAAGGAGACGCACGATAGTCCATACTCGGCATACCTCCGGATCCCTGCCCATTTGTTAGGACATGTGAAGAAAGAGGCGGGAGAGAGAAGGACGAGCCTTTTATCTCAGTGAATATCCGCGAGCGACCATGACAGCGTCCACCCCGCTATGATCGACTGTCTCCCAGTACGCGGTGCCGGAATAACAGTCGCCGTTCCCAAAGATGAGGATGCGTGGGACTGAGAAGGAGGCAGCATCGTCAGAATTTGGGAAGGAGAGCTTGGAAGACGACGCACGGCCACGGTACTCATCCACCTCCCTCGCACGTACAGCGTCGACACACGTCTTGATCGAGATCTGTCTCCTCCCGTAGATGACTGGCTGAGGTACAAGAAGTGGGAAGTACCAACCGTCAACGCATCGACCCGCCCATCCTCGTTCGCCTGTCGTCTCTCTTCCGCCAGCGCCGTCCCCGAGCATCCGCGCGGCCGCGGCATGAACCCGCATCGCCGACTTCCCGCCCAATGACCTCCGCCGCTCACAGGTGCCGTGCCGCGCTTGGCCAAATCCTCTTCGTCCTCTTTCTGGTATGCGGTCGTTATGGGAAGGGGATACTGTGCCAGCGTTAGCCGTGCATTCGTTGAAGCAAAAGAGCACACACAGCTTCTTGGTGCTCAATGCGTTTCCGTCGGGAAACGATTGACCTCCGCACACGCTACGGCCGCCTTCGCGCGCTCGTCCTCATCTGTGACGAGCTGTAGGACGTCTGCGTCGTCAAGCTTGGAATGCGCAGAGAGGTATTGCAGCTGAAGCCGAATCTACGAAGTTGTGAGTGAAAAAATACAGCTGTGTTCGCTGAGAGACACCTGCACGCCTATTTCCTGGGCAGATCGTCTTGTACGATGTGCTAGATGCCGGCTCACCGCTCTCCACCGGTGGAGGCATAGGCACATCGTTGATGTCGCTCGCTTGTGGGAAGCTGGCAGTTGCGTCGCGAGGTACGGAGGAATGTCGTGGTTAATCCGACATCTTGAAAGTAGCATGAGTGGTGGAACATAGGAAAGAAAATAAACACGCACTGGTCACCATGGTCGCACTTGCCGCCCCCTGCGACCTGGTAGCACAGCTGCAAGCCCTCGTCGCGCACCTTCCCAAATCGTCTTCCCGTATGCATCCCCGTCCGCGCTTTTTTCCCTGCCTTGCCCATCTTCTTTCCTTTCCGTCCACCGTGGCGGATATCGGCGCCATTGTCTCGAGAGTCGTTGGGTGACAGAGGTATCTATAGGCGCCGCAGCCTCGGCAAGACGTTCCACCCAAGAAACAAAAGGAGGGCGACGGGGATGTCAGCGGAGCGGGTTGAAATTTCGTAGCGTGTAACGCTTGTAATCGTCTGGAATGATGGCATGGGCGGTTGTGTAGCCCGAAGCAGGGCCTTTTTATTCGGGCAGCCGTCGTGGTGGTGAGACGAAATGTCACTGTGATCACGTCGTGACTCCGGTTTGTCATCAGACTCTGACCGCTCTTGTTTCCCGCTTCCATGCACAAATGTCACTGCCCGATGAATCCGCCTGAAATGAGCGTAGACCTCTCGCTCATCTGACTTCCAGTTGCTCCTTGTCACCTCAACAACCCAGGGTCGACGTCGACGCTCCTCCAGCGTGCTCTTAAGTAATTCAAGTGCTTCTCCCTGGTCTTTTCGACTCCACCAAACCCAGCAAGCAGCCTCTTCGCTCTTTATTTTCTGCCATTTAACGTCTCATCCGTCTCCGTTACGCAGCTCCGGATCCGCCACCGCCAGTCGGAATCCTTCACTAACCTCGCTTTCGATTCCGCGTTCCTTCCTTCCGCCATCCAACCTCGAAACTGTCAATCTCTCGCCCGTCTCCGTTGTCGTCGTTCTCGCGCTGCCTCCGCCGTGCGCCCTCTACAGATCTGTCATAGGTGAAGGTCCCAGTGTTGCTCGCGTCAAGCCAAGGGGTTACGATTGAGTGGGATTCGGGGCTCATTACGATGTGCCGACCACCTTTCCTTAGATGCTGAATCTCTGTAGCCAGGAAGCTACCATCGCTCTTTGGAGTAGCAAACCGCCCACCCATGTGCATCTACTCTTCCGCCTTTTCGTCGACGCTTCTGACTCGGATTCATATCGTGTAGAGCGGAGCCTCCGTCCAGTCGCAGGATAAAGAGGCGATCTTCGATACTATCGCCGCTACGTACGCTTCTGTGTCGCCTTATCTTTCTTCCTTTCAGACTCTTGGCATTTTCCTCGCTCTTCTTCCAACCCATTCATTCCCTTCTCTTGTCATCTGTTGCCTCAATCCACGCTAATCCGACCGCCTTCCTATTTCAGCTCTGACTAGACCCTCGAGGTCATCGGCATGTCTGACACCGCTAAGGTCGTCGCCTCCTCGTTGTCCATCGCCATCCGCCCCCACTAATTCCGAGAACGAACGAATGAACGCGCCGCCGTGATGAAGTCCACCGGTACGACTGTGACTGCGAGGCTTCGAGTTAGCATCAAACGCGCACTCATCTCATGGTCCGTTGTCTGTCACTCCTGCGCTGCTCTCTTAGTGGACCCAGCTTCGCATGGCCGTTCCCTTCCCAGCCGGCTCACGACCCTCCTTCCTGACACTCACGCTGGAATGGCGTACATACCTTGCCTCCGCATCCATCTTCTAGATGTCCGCATGTCGGCGTGCAAGTACGCTCCGTGTTGTGTCCCAGTGGGAGGACATCCGCCACATGTACATGTCCGAGACGGATCAAAGTCAAAGACAATCGTCGCTGCTGTGGGTATGGTTTCCTTGGTGCTCGTTGTTAGATGGAGTGAGGAGAGACGAAGACGGGGAGATCTGTGCTGTGTTGTCTCGGTCTCTTGCTTCTTCGGTGTTTGTGGGTGTTGTGGGCGGAGGAAAGGTGAACTGCCAGTGGGTAAGCAGACTTTGTTTGCTGGGGTACCCGTAGGTCTTATCTGTTGTCGGTGGGTTCTCTTTCCTTGTTGAACAAGAAATACCAGACATCTGAGCGCCCCTAATGCCGTTTGTGTGTGATGTTCAGAATTAGAACAGACATGCGGCTTCCGCACCAAGCTCCGAATGACAGATTGACAGATTGCCGCCCGCGCACCGCTGCTTGTCTTCTCACCATGACCACGCCGCACCATGCCCAGCCTTCCTCTAGGATTCCTTCGCCTGCTGCTCAAAGCCGTCAAATGAACTTGCAGGGCCTCAGGCATAGTCGTAGATATTCTCCAATTGGCTCAGGATTGCCATCGAACAGCACACTGTCTGCTAGTGCAGCTGCCACATGGCTCGGTGCACTTCTCCAGAAAGCCCAGATGGGTGCCACTGCAAATGGGGCATTCACCCCAGCAAAGGATGTCTTCCAAAGTGTTGTGGGGTTGCTAGAGGATGTTAACGTTGTATTTGTTCCTATTTTGCCGAAGTCCTACTCAAAATATTACTAGAAAATGGGGGACAATCAGGAAGTGCTGAAGGATATCTGCGAGAAGATCCTCAGCACACTACAGACCCTGCAACATGTAATCCAGGCCCACCCCAATGATGCAAGTACAGGACAATTGAGGGAGAAATGCCATGATTTCCAACGGTAAGTGTTGGATATGCTCAGAAAATAGGAAAGTCTGACTGTGTAGACTTCTGGTTGGCCTATCCGGAAAGGTTGAAGAAATCAAGAAGGCAAAATTGGGTGGACACCTGAAATTCAAGCCATTTGTCGTTCCGAGTGGTATCACCAGTGCCATTGCCTCCTATGAGAAGTGTATGGAGGATCTCCAAGAGGAACTGAAGGTATGCATGCAGGTACTTGTTGATATATGCATTCAATACCTCCAGCTCTTGGCAATTACCGATACCAATGCAACTTGGAATACTGCTCATGCTCAGATTACACAAACTTATGAGGTGGCCGTTCTCCATGCAGATGGTCCAAGGTGTGTGTCGATCAGAATACAGTTCCTCATCTCCATCAATGTTTTAGGTGGTTTTCAGACACCTTCAACCCTGAACTTGCACGTTCACATATTGAAGGCGCATTGGCCAGAAGCATTCGTGATATTATCCAAGCCATGTCGGACAATCTCACAAGTCCCATCCATGCAAGGTTGAATAACACACCCAACCTTCTGGACAAGGTTCAGATACTATTTGATTACCTTGATGCACAGTTTGGAGATACAGTGCTGGTCCACAGCTTTCAAGAAGCTGTGTTGAAACTGGGTGGAATTGACTATATGCTCAATGACAGGCTTCAGGACAGTGTCAATGGCCAAACTTCATACAATCTTCTTTCTAGGTGGGCACTAGATCCTGAGCACGGCATTTTGCAGCAGCAACGTGTTCAAGGTACCAATCCAGAGGTTTCCAAAGATTCAAATTCTGACATGCTCTCGAGATGAAATTCAAACCACCAGAAGCTGCCCTCTTCCCTCAAAATTCTTCCAAGGTCGTAAAGATATCCTCTTGCAGTTGGATAGATTCTTCCAGCCAATAGAGAAGAAGGAGCAGAAAATTGTGCTACTGCATGGTCTTGGTGGAGCTGGAAAGACTCAGATTGCACTGAAATTTATTGCAGAGTCTGGAGCCAGGTTTGTCAGGTTTTGAAACTATCAAGTATAACTCATTTGGCGGATAGATTCACTGACCAGTTCAAGATCAATGCAAGTAGTGCAGAAAACCATTGAAGCAGGCTACAAGCAAATAGCAATGGCAAAGAAACTGGGGAGATACTGCAGAAGCTGCTCAAACCTGGCTGAAAGCACACCATGCTGAATGGCTGCTTCTGTTTGACAATGCTGATCAGCCCAATTTGGACCTGGAAACATATCTTCCCCGATGTAATCATGGAAACATTTTGATTACCTCGCGAAACCCTGGGCTCTGGGTTCATACTGGATCCACAGAAAAAGCCATTGCTGTCTCCAATTTATTACTTGATGATGCAGTTCTTCTGTTGCTCAATAGAGCCGGTGTAGAACTGCAAAGGAATGAGAACAAGATACATGCAGTTCAGATAGTTCAGGTATTCAAACTAGTTCATTTATTGATATTATTTAATATTTTTCCCAGGAGCTTCACTGCTTTCCACTTGCAATAGTACAAGCCGGGGCATTTATCTCCAAATCATCTCCCTTGCGACAGGATATTTCGAAATATATCCCACTCTATCGGGGGAACAAAGCTACCCTATTAAGCAGGAAGCCTGAGCAGTCCCATGGGGATTACCAGCGGACTGTGTATACCACATGGCAGATCAGCTTTGATCAGCTTGGGCCCCAGGCTGCTCAATTTCTGCAGCTATGTTCATTTATGCACTTTGAGGGGATCACAGAGGATATCTTCCAAAGGGCATCTGAATATACGCCTGGAAATGAGCCACTGGATCCCAGCCTTGATACATTGCAGACGGCTTTGGAGTTTCTGTTGAACTTTAGGAATGCAGAGTCAAATTGGAACAGCCTAGCATTTGCAGAAATGATGTCAGACATCTGTGATTACTCTCTCATGACATGGCAGGAAAATGCATACTCTATTCATCCGCTTGTGCATCAATGGGCAGGAATGACTATCACCAATCAGATTGACCGGAGAAAGATGATTGTTGCTCTTCTGGGGATGGCCACAGCCTGTAGCACAGAGGTTATGCAAAAAATACAATTGCTGCTACATGTTATGCTGTTATCAGAAGATGGAGATATACGAGGAACTGGGTTTGAAGGTGCCTTTGGAGATGTCTTCCAGGAAGGAGGAATGTTCAGAAGAGCAGAAACCCTCCGAAGTGATATCCTCATAAGGAGCGATGCTCATCTTGGTAGGGAGCATCCCAAGACCCTTGTAGCAATGACCAAACTTGCTGAGACATTCTGGAGCTTGGGACAGTACACAGAGGCACAGAAGCTGCAAGAGCAGGTGCTGGAGAAACGGACCAAACTGCTGGGTGCTGAGCACCCCAACACCATTACTGCAACAGCCAACCTTGCGGTGATGTTCTGCAGCTTGGGACAGTATACAGAGGCACAGAAGCTGCAGGAGCAGGTGCTGGAGAAACGGACCAAGCTGCTGGGTGCTGAGCACCCCAAGACCATTTCTGCAACAGCCAACCTTGCGGTAACGTTCGGGAGATTGGGACAGTACACCGAGGCACAGAAGCTGGAGGAGCAGGTGCTGGAGAAACAGACCAAGCTGCTGGGTGCTGAGCACCCCAAGACCATTAATGCAACAGCCAACCTTGCGGTGACGTTCTGGAGCTTGGGACAGTACACCGAGGCACAGAAGCTGGAGGAGCAGGTGCTGGAGAAACAGACCAAGCTGCTGGGTGCTGAGCACCCCAAGACCATTTCTGCAACAGCCAACCTTGCGGCAATGTTCGGTGAGATTGGGACAGTACACCGAGGCACAGAAGCTGGAGGAGCAGGTGCTGGAGAAACGGACCAAGCTGCTGGGTGCTGAGCACCCCAAGACCATTGATGCAACAGCCAACCTTGCGGCAACGCTCGGGAGATTGGGACAGTATACAGAGGCACAGAAGCTGCAGGAGCAGGTGCTGGAGAAAACAGACCAGGCTGCTGGGTGCTGAGCACCCCAACACCATTAATGCAACAGCCAACCTTGCGGTGACGTTCTGGAGCTTGGGACAGTATACAGAGGCACAGAAGCTGCAGGAGCAGGTGCTGGAGAAACAGACCAGGCTGCTGGGTGCTGAGCACCCCAACACCATTTCTGCAACAGCCAACCTTGCGGCAATGTTCCGGAAATTGGGACAATACACAGAGGCACAGAAGCTGGAGGAGCAGGTGCTGGAGAAATGGACCAGGCTGCTAGGTTCTGAGCATCCCAGCACCATCAAGGCAACCACCAACCTTGCAGCAATCTACAACAAGTTGGGGAGGTATTCTGATGCACCAAGGCTACAGGACAAGGTACAGGGAGCAACAAAAAAGCCAGCTGCCCTGAGCTGGAAAGCATGAGAGGATGCAACCACTGAGCCAATAGCTTAATAGCTGATAAGACCATTCTACCATTTTTTGTTACTTTATAGTGATCATCAGAAACACCAGAGAGTGTGACTACACAGCGGGGGGTCGTAATCGTTCAAAGCGAGCACAAGTTGTATCCAATCAAAATATGTGTACCGCTTGATTTTTTTTTTAGACAAAACAGTAGGCGTTTCTGGATACTTATTCTTCTGTAGAGGTTGGAAGCAGCTCATGATGCACGAAAAGATGAACAACATTATTCATTGATTCAGACTTGAACCCTACTTCGACGACACCGACGCCGGGACTGGATATAAGTCGGAGTGAAACTACACTGTCAGACTCGTTAGCGGAATGTTTTCAGTCCGCCACCACACCACCTCTAGAACTCCCAGCGATTTACTCATTTGTGGTCTTGTTCGAAGCGAGCACGAGTCATGGAGTCGAAGCTGGCTTCAAGTTGTTGGGCAGTAAAGGACCATGTATTATGAATTGGCAATCCACAAGGAAGCAGAATAGTGACCAAAGGTCTAACAAGCTTGAGCAGTTATGTAGCTGGGAGCCCTCTCTGCCTACAACCAAGAAATATTACACCTTGTTCTTTTCTTCTCTTTCCTCTTCTCCGTACCCGCCCTTCTGCAACTAACCTATCCGGCCCACGCTACCCCTACCCCTGGCTCTCATACACATTACTCTTATGCTTCGGCGTAAAGCCCCACGTCTCTGGCACCGGACCCAAAAACATCTCCGAGATGCGCACCGAGTCGCGGCTGTCCCCACTCGCCAGGAGCGTTTCTGTGTTTTGGGAACAGTCAGACACGGGTGAAGGGAATAGGATGGAAGACGGAAGGTGGAAGACACGACATACCAAGCTCATCCCTTCCTCTAAACGCGGGTGGACGCTCATTCAGCTTCACAGGCAGCCGCTCGAGGATACCCAGCGGGACGTAGCGGTATTGGAAGGAAAGCGATTCGCAGAGATAGCGCCGGGTAGCGTTGACCCCGGCGGTGTCGGTGCCAAAGTGTCTGTCATTGGGTGTGGAGGAACGAGATTGCTGGGACGGAGTATGAGACTCACGATAATCCATACTCAGCATACTTCCGGATTCCCTCCAACCGCTCGCGCGAGCTGATGTCCCACTCTCGACGTTCTGCCGAATTGTTAGGACATGCAGATGTAAAGAGGTGGGAGAAAAGGACGTGCCTTTATCTCAGTGAATATCCACGGCTTGATCAGGGCTCCTCGAGCGACCATGACACCGTCCACCCCGCTATGATCGACCGTTTCCCAATACGCAGTGCCGGAATAGCAGTCGCCATTCCCGAAGATGGGGATGTGTGGGACTGGGAAGGAGGCAGCATCGTCAGCGGAGGGGAATTTGGGAAGGAGAGCTTGAAAGCCACGCACGGTCCTCATCCGCCTCCCTCGCACGTACAGCGTCGACACACGTCTTGATGTACTGCCAATCCGCGAGCTTCGTATAGTGGTGCTGTTGTGTCCTCCCATGCAGCTGCCGCACCCGTCAGATAACTGGCTCAGGTACGAGAAGAAGAAGGAAAGTACTCACCGTCAACGCACCGACCTTGCCCCATCCTCGTTCGCCTGTCGTCTCTCCTCCGCCAGCACTAGGGCTCGGCACCGTCCGTACCGTATCCGGTACGGACACGGTACCGTACGGATACGGTCGATGCGGGAGGTCTGCAGGGGAGCACGGTACGGTACGGATACGGATACGGCCGTATACGGCTTACGGATGGTACGGTCGATACAAATCACTACTTAGTTCTTTTCCTCGTCGCGTACATCCATGGCGTCCGCCTCATCCAGGACCTCGATGACTTCTTTGCGTGTCAGCCGTATGTGAGCCTTCAATACCATCAGCGTCTGGATCGTCTCCGCTTTGAGGCTTGCACGGCGCAAGGCGATGGTGTCTCGTCCGCCGGAGAACACGCGCTCAACCGCGACGGCAGAGCCTGGTATATTGTTAGCGAGGAAGACATGAACTGTGAGACTCACCTGGGATGCAATGCACGTCGCGCGCCATCTTGTAGAGGTTTGGCATGAGTGTGCGATGCGCGCGCCACCACACGAGCAGGTCAGTGCCCCGCATTGGCAGAGGTGTCGCTGTGAGTTGGAAGTAACGCTCGAGCTCGTCATGGAGGGAGGTGGCCTGCCGACTGTTGAACGACGAAAGAAAGCCCTTCTTCGGTGAAGCGCCGGGCCGCGCCGGAAGGGTAGACGCAGTCGAAGGTTCAGCGCTGGGCTGGGTGGTTGTAGGTCCATATTTCCTTCGATATTCGTTGCCGAGGCTCGTCTTGGCGCTTTCTAGCTCAAAGAGCAGATCACGGTCGTCTTATACTCCTCCTTGAGAGTGGTATATCCGATTCGTGGATCCAAAACTGAGGAAGACGTGAAAAAATGATTCAAAACAACACAATGGACGCACGCGAAGCCCACAGATAGTAGGGTGACGCGTCGAAGGTGAAGTAATAGTCGCTCAGCTTGGTGTGCGCGGCGGTCAGACCCTCGATGAGCTCTGGATACATCATGTTGGGGGACAGGTTCCGCAGGATGTACCGGATGCGCGTCTGCAGCATGCGAAAACCAGATGTGTCTGCGAGAGCATTGGCTTGCTCGTCGTCGACATCTCGGTGGTGGCCTGGCGGAACGAGCTCAACCATTCTCGAACGAGCTGGAGGGCGTTCCAGTCGTCATCCGACAGCAATGCGTCAACAAGATCAGGATTTGCCCGAGTATACCGATCGATTGCGTCTCAGTTATGGATTGCTCGGCCAGGAGAGAAGTGAGCAAATCTTGACCCAGGTGAGTAGCTGGAGACGTACGAAGCATCTGGTGAGTGGACGTCCATCGTGTTTTGACATCGAGGATCAGCATGAGTTGCGCCTCAGTCAGAGCTTCATCGAGTTGGTCTTCGGAGAGGCGGACCGTCATCTTCCATGTTCCTCGACGTTGGGGCGACCCGCGTACGTGTTTTATGATGCGGACGAAGCTACAAATGTTATTAGTATAGCATACTGGAATCGCATACTACTTGTACTGACTTTGAATATCGCGAGAGAGACTCCGGAGTCGGTGTTTGCCGGTGCACTCTCAGACTCGGAGTTACCGGCGTCTTCGTCATCGTCGTCGTCGACTCTATCCGCAGCCGCTTCGTCCGCATCTGCCGAGTCGACATGTGTTACGAGTTCCTGATACGCCGTCCGAGTCTTCCCGCCAGCCCGCACTTTCTTAGATTCCTCGGGCGTGAGCGCCCCGAGAGATTCCAGGAGCTGCGTCAAAGAATCGTTAATCAGAATCCCGGACATTAGAGTTACACTTGCCTTGAGGGCGGCAAGATGGACTGTGTGAGGCATGCAGAGCATGCGAGATTTTTTCGCATCGAAATATATTCCGGCGGCGATGCATTTCCTCTCAATCGCTTCAACCATGGTGTCGTTGTTTGTCGCATTGTCCATAACGAAGCCGATAATCTGAGTAAATTAGTCGACGACCGGGCCAGGAAATGTGATACTTGCCCGACCCTCGATCCCGTATTCCGTGAGGCACTTCCACACAGTCGTCGCAATCGCAGCACCGGAATGATCTCCCACCAACTCGGCGAAATCAATAAGACATTCCTCTGACGCTCTCTTAGTATTGCCATAGAAAATTCAACTTGAATAACTCACGCAGGTTCCCGTCATTGTCAATCCAATGCGAACGAGAGCGATGAATGCATGTCCGTTGCTCGACGTCCATGCATCCAGGGAGATGGCGAATCCAGATTCGTTTGCCTGAGACATGGTCAATGTTACAACGTAGTGCGAACGAGTACTCGGAGATTTACCTTGAACAAATCCTTCATTTTCCGGCGAGCTTCGAGCCCAAGCGCAGTGATTTTGGTCTTGACGGTTTTTGGATCGGGGGATATGGAGAATGCGGCCGGAAGTGCTGGGGACGTAGCCGAGGAGCTCCTTGAACTCCGGCTGTGTGACCACATCGAATGGCTGGTCGGTCGCGGCGATCCACCTAGAGAGTAGTTCCTCGAATCGTTGCTGGTCCCAGGGCTCCTGAACAAGGGTTAAAGAGGAACGACGAGCAGGAGAAATACGTACCATCGCAGCCTGCGCCTGCTTCTGTATCATAGTTGCGATATTTCCCTGGATTTTATCTACTACTTATGGAAACCCAGCACCATCCCTGAGCAATCCGCGGCATGAGCTTATGCACCGTGTTCTGCCCGTCCTTGACACCTGTGCGCAGCTTGACGGTGACGGGGATTTCGCCGAGAGCACGCGACATCCCTGCGACGAGGCGGGCGAGGCGGGAGTGGGTGTCCAGTACTGAACAGGGGGGATGTAAATGGAGAGGGTCGACGAGGGGGAGACAGACGTACGCGCAGACCCACTTCCCGTCTTGAAGACCAAATCAACCGGGCACCCACAATTCAGGTCGACGAAATCGATCCCACCCGCATCCCCGACTTCGCGCGCAATGACCTCCGTCGCGCATACAACAGCGGAGACCTTGGAGCCCGCAATCTGGACACCGAAGGTGCGCTCGGAAGGATGTCGTCGGACGCGCCGGACAGGAAGGCCGAGGCGAGGCCCACTGGAGTACTTCAGCACGGGAGGAAGATACTGGTAGGTGGACGTACTCTCGCCACAGGTGATATCCGCCCCATAGGACACGCAGAGACGGCGGAAGGGCAGGTTACTGACGGTCGTGAGTGGTGCCAGGTCTACGCGCATTAGTTTCACACTGACTGGCAATGAATCGGTCAAAAAGACGCACAAGTCTTCCCCTCCCAGTGTAATCGCCGCTTCTCGCTAAACCGCATGGGCACGTCCGCTGTGTCTTGCGCTGCCTCCACCGAGGATGAGCTACCGGTCCGGGTCTCGATGGTTTTTATGGTCGATTGGGCATCCATCGGCGGCTGGTCTTGCTCTTGTTCAGCCTCCCCAAGTACGAGGGCCCCGCTAGCGGTTGTCGTCACAGGTGCCGTGCCACGCTTCGCCAAATCCTTCTCGTCCTCCTTCTGGTACACGGTCGTTATGGGAAGGGAATACTTTGCCAGCGTTAGCAGTGCATTGTCCGAAGCAAGCGAACCTTCTTAGTCCTCAACAGCTTTTGAGTTTGCGTCGAGAGACGATTGACCTCGGCGCTCGCTACCGCCGCCTTCGCGCGCTTGTCCTCATCTGTAACGAGATGTAGGACGCCTGCGTCGTCAAGTTTGGAATGCGCGGAAAGGTATCGACAGCGGAAACCGAATCTACGAAGTCGTGAGTGAAAAATACGGGTGAATTTCGCTGGGACGCACCTGCACACGTCCATTTCCTCAAAGATCGGGCAGATCGTCTTGTACGACGTGCTGGGTACCAGTTCACCGCTCTCGACCGGTAGAGGTATAGACATATCGTCTATGTCGTTTGTTTGCGGGAGGCCCAAGTCTGGCGCCCGCGTCGCGAGGTACGCAGGAATGTCGTGGTTAATCCGACATCTTCAAGGTAACATGAGCGGGCGGAAATAGGAAAGAAAATGAACACGCACTGGTCACCATAGTCGCACATGCCGCCCGCTGCGACCTGGTAGCACAGTTGCAAGCCCTCGTCGCGCACCTTGCCGAATCGTCTGCCCGTATTCATCCCGGTCCGGGCTTTTTTCTCTGCCTTGCTCATCTTCTTTCCTTTCTGTCCACCGTCGCGGTCATCTGCGCCATTGTCTTGAGAGTCTCGGCTGGGACGCACACCCTCGGCCGCGTAGGTCGTCGTGTGAAGGAGGTATCTGTGGGCGAAAGCTGAGGCTGAGCAGAGCGCAACAGAAGGAAGGAGGAGGATAGAAAGGCTGTCTTACTCGGGCTTTATGAGCGCGGTGCCCGCTGAGACGGTGGCCATCGGTGGGAGGAGACGGCAATGTCGCGTGGGAAACGTTCCCCGTTTTGGGTAACCCCGCTGATGGGCCTCTCACGCGCACCGTCGCGGTCGAAACACACTCACGGTGACACTGGCATATCTGCGCTCCTGGAGACGCCGCGGAGAGCTCGACGCACGCCCAGCATCTCTCCGAATCACCTTATGCAGTGAAGCTGGAACGCAAGATAGCCCAGCACCACCCAGCGCGGGATTGTGGAGCGCGTGAACGAGGTTGACGAAGGCAGAGGATGCGGAGCTAAGGGATCGAGAAGCTGGATATTCCAGCCAAAGGAAGTCGAAACGGCAGCTGCAGTGGAAAGTGAGTAGTGCCGCCGGTCGCCGTACGAGCAGCAGCAACAGCCAGCGTCGCCCTCAGCAGTCTCGGGCAAAGCATCCCCCGCTCCCGGCCAACAAGCCGCTACAGCCACCCCGCCACCTCCCCCGCCCCCACAACAACACCACTACGCCTACTCCGCCGGCCCTGGACCCACATACCTGTACGCCCCATCGCCGTTCGCCACGCACTACGACCCCAAGCGCGGGCCGCCCCGCCGCCGCCCCCGCCACATGGCTACCACCCGCACCCACACGACCCCCACGCCCACGGGCACTACGCCCCGATGCCGTTCCCGATTCCCGGCCAGCACCACGGCCACCACCCGTACGGCGTACCGTACCCCATGCCCATCATGCAGGCCCCAGCGTCGCCCGGAATG
>JARIHP010000338.1:0-20530 GCA_029282125.1 Mycena amicta | reverse complement strand
ATGAAGAGCTGGCGATATTCTCTGGGGCATAGCACTACGAGCGATAAGAATGACGAGAGTATATGGCAGAGAGCTACACACATAGGTCGCACATGCGATGATACGTTCATTGGCCATACCTGCGAACAAGCGATCAGCGCAAGCTCAAGACGTTGAACAAACGCACATACCCGCTATCTCCCAATCCCCGTTCCCGATGATTGGACTTTCGGGAGTCAGTTGGATGTTCGTCAAATGAACGATACATTGAATCGTCCGTCCACGAAGGGGCACCGATTTGAACCTTCTCTAGCTGGCGGTGTATTCATTGGCACGAGGAAGATGTTTAGGAACGGCATCCAGGAAACTTTTCGAGGAATTCGTCCTCGTCTTCATCTGGAGGAAAATTCGTCGGGGTACTCGGTTCTCCATCAGGACCCCAGATTGCAGCTGACGGGTTTGCAGGCGCCCGCTCTTGTCCAAGGAAACGTCTTTCCTCACAATTTACACTCGCCGAGAACGTGTTCCACAATGGAACGAGCCCCGCGATGACCTCTTCTATAACGCGGTTAAAGCGACTGGTGCCGCTCTGGATGTAGGTTGTTGATGTAGGGAGAGAGCAGCTTGACCGAGCCCGAGTCGTCGACGAGTAAATCTGACGGAAGCCAGCAAAATTGTTGGACACCCAGCCTGTTCTCGATTGTGTCTATCCATGGCGGTAGGGCGGGAAGAAAGTTGTCTGAGATACGCGGTTCGTTAGGGAGATACGCATGTGTTCGACCATAGACGACGCAGTAAAGGGAATGATCCACGAGGAGCGAGGACCTGCCGTTCCGCCGAGCCGGGGAGCCAGTCTTTCTTTGCCTCTGGGATGTCTTCGAGTACAACGAACTTCGTTTTCGAGACGCTGCACGAGTTCGGGCGACATGATGCGGTCCGAATACCAGATGCCGTCGAAGCACGCGCGCTCATGCCCGTCTCGTTATCGGCAATTCTGGCATATCCATCCAGCTCAGCAAGAACGTAGTCGATCTGTCGACAGATCGTAAACACCATGTCGTGGACTCTCAAGAAGGTACAGCGCACCATATCCACGTCGAATATTTTCTCTTGGGCCGTCGCGACCGCCTCTTCGCGCCATTTCGCACGAGTTTCCGGGTCGGCGACTTGGTTCTGCCAATCTGGTGTACGTCGTAAAGACCAAGATAGCTGGTACATCATGAGTTCAGAAAGCTACGGAATGTTCAGTTCCAGTCACGGACACGAAAAGCACAACATACCGTCAACGGAGGCACGCAGTAGTACTCGAACGGAGTGGGGTAACCTTGCTGGCATCTTGGTTCAACTTCCGTCACTTCGGATTCGCTGGAGTGCTCCGAGTCGGATATGTTCTCTTGGTCCGACATTTTGGAGGAGGGCGGAGAGACCGATCAGCATCGCCCATGTTGAAGACCCCGCGCAATGAGTGGGCGTGACCATCAAGTTGGCTCATTTACTTCCAACGCCGACATGCCCCTCTATCGCTCTGTGTATTCCATGGTTTTTGTGCCCTAACCTGCAGCTCAGGCCTCAATACGATTAGCTCTTCGATTGCCAACTAGCTCTGATTCCGGAAAGTCTACCTGACCTGATATTGCAGCCGTATGCCTCAAGGCTCATGCCATATAACGCGCCGCTCAGACCGTTCTCCCTTGTGCAAGACTATGTCTTCTTTCGAAATAGTAATGCGCAAGGCGAGCAGCCTGTTCCCTCAGCGATAACAGCCATCTCACAAAGCGCAATTGAACGCAGGCAAACGAGGCATTCAGAACAGCCGACTACGCAACTGCTACCAGTCTGTACACACATGCCATGGTGCTGGATGCGAAGAACCCGCTCACTGTCCTCAATCGATCCATGGCGAGTCTGAAGGTAGCCAAGTGAGCCCCTGGTTACATTATCGGCGTAGAATGCTTTAACGAGATGTCGCCAGCTGGACGGATGCAGAAAAGGATGCCACGAGTGCCCTCGCTCTGTTGAGCGACAGAGCGACTGATGCGAAGCTCGTTCACAAGGCCTATCTGAGACGGGCGAGAGCCCGAAAGGCAGTTGGGGATGACGATGGTGCGCGTCAAGGTCAGTCTAGCTCCGATTTTGAAGAGAATCACTCACAAAAGACAGATTTGGACGCATATCTTGCTTCTGGGGGGCAGCAAAGTGTAGTGGAGGCGGAATCTTCGATTGATCTGAAGGCTTCTGGCGAAGTCAAGTTGGAGCTGGTGGCTGCGCCGGACACCGGGTTCGAGATCAAGACAACCGCGTCGATGGGACGAGGCGTCTTTGCGACTCGCGAGTTTCATCGCGGAGACATGATTCTCGCGGAGAAGCCTATCTTGACGGTCGATGAGCGCAGCACCCTCAGCGCAAGTTATCAAGCTATCCAGCGCGCTGTCGAGGAACTGTCTCCCAGCAATTCAGTCAAGTTCCTCGAATTGACCAACGCTTACGATAGCGACCCTCTTTTCGTCGGCATTTTCCGCACCAATGCGCTCCCGGACGGACTTGGCTTCGATGTATCGCATTTCAATCACTCGTGCAGCCCGAATGCCCGCTATTCGTGGCACCCCGAGAGTGGACGTCTCCGTGTCTTCGCGTTGACGGACATCGCCGTTGGTGCGGAAATATTCGTCACTTACATCCAGAGCAAGAACGTCTATGGGAGCCCGCGCGACACTCGCCAGCAGCGTATCCGCACCAAATTCAACTTTACCTGCACCTGCGCTGCCTGCAGCTTGGTGGGCAAGGCGCGGAAGGCGAGTGACAAACGGAGGCAGGAGGCGGGTGCTTTATACGATGGGATGATGCGCCATGAACCGGGACTCAGCGGTGCACTCGTTGTTCGTGATGCCGTCCGGGCGATTACCTTGCTCAGGAATGAAGGATACCATGCGGATGTAGACGATTTTGCGACGGACGCTGGGGCCTTGTGTGCAATGCATTGCGACTGGGAGAATGCAAAGTGGTGGGCACAGTTGGGGTATGAGACGCGTTGCGCAGAGTTTGGAAAGGATCACCAGCACGCAAACAAGATTCGGAAATACGTGGAGAACCCGAGCTCATACCCACAGGCAGGCATGTTTCGTGCGGGGCAGACGTTTCCTGGGCGTGTACTGTAGGATATACTGAGGTGATAGAACACGATAGAAGAAAGATAAAGAAGGTCAAATCGGTCACGTGTGACTCTTACTCTCGGACCGCATACACCCTTGCTTTCTGCTCTTTGCGTTGGACCATGTCTGCTACTCCCAACTCCAACACCCTCCTCCTCCGGAGACAACTCGCGGAACTCACAAAGCACCCAGTCGAGGGGTTTTCTGCCGGTACCTGCGCTCCGTTCTTTCCTCGTTCGCGTTAACCGTCGTGGGCATAGGGCTCGTCGACGAAGACAACTTCTATGAGTGGGAGATTCTCATCATCGGGTCCGTAGTGCCTCCTTTCTCCTCGTTTCACTGCGACTCATCTCGAGTCTTTAGGCCCCCCGACACCCTCTAGTACACGGACTGTTTCTTTCGTGGACTGGCTACTGACGCGCGGCCGACACAGTGAGGGCGGGTTCTTCAAGGCGCGGCTGAGCTTCCCTCCCGAGTTCCCGTTGTTGCCACCCAAGATGCGCTTCATGACCCCAATGTGGCATCCCAACAGTCCGTCTCGGCTTCCTCGTCTCGTCTGGTCGCGCTGACAGTCTACATAGTCTACGCGGACGGTGTTGTGTGCATTTCGATTCTCGTACGGCTTCATTTTTAGTGGTCGAGGTGGATGTTCCATTGACTCGTTGCAGCACGCGCCGGGTGAGGATCAATACGGATATGAAGATGCTGGAGAGAGATGGATGCCTGTTCACACCGTCGAGTCCATCGTGCGTTCATCTAGTTTTTGCCTTTGTGTCGCTTGTCGCTAATCGATCGGCTGCAGCTTGTCAGTGTCATCTCCCTCTTATCGTCCGACACCCCGAATCTCGACTCTCCCGCGAACATCGAGGCGGCCATTGAGATTCGCAAGGACCTCGCAGGTGAATGTCCAGTTTTTTTTTCGTGTTTATGGCGCTGGAACTCGTGGGATATGTCAGGATACAGGAAGAAAGTTCGACGGCTAGCGCGCCGGAGTGCGGAGGAAGCGTTTGAGTGAACCAAGTTTGACTGAGCATTTGCTGTCCCTTTGTACATTTTGCACACCAGTTTTATTGCAGTTTTCTTCATCCAGTTTCTGTGATTTCCGGTCCGGGTGATTGCTCTCCACTCCACCATGCAGCTCCACCGCCTCAGCGTCATTCCGGCAGTGTCTGCCCGTCTAAATAGCCGTGTGCGATAGTGCCCACGCGTTTATAAGCTTTTTGCAATCTCGATCGCGATTTGGTGGGTCCTTCTCTCCTTTGCCCTGCTTTTTGTCCTTGGTTAACGCCATGTCCCCCCCAAAAGGTAGCCGCAACAACGATTCAAGCTCCAGCGCGACGACTGAGTTCTACCCGCAGGGATAATGGCGGCCGGTTCTTCAAAAGAAACCGGCACCAACTCCGGTACCAAGACCCCGCGAAAGGTCCAGTGGCTCGATACTCACACAGAGAGCCCGGAGGAGGAACAGTCTACCCACGCGTTGGACGAGCATGCCAACGATGTACGGTTCCCTCAACGTTATTTCATTTTGGCTAATCGAAACAAAAGCCAAATGCTTTCCAAACGCTCAAAGCCGCACTGGAACGACATACGTCGACGTCCGGACCACCGAAACCCAAGCCCCGAATACATTATTTTCCACCTCGACCGGCGGGTCTGGCGCGTATAGACACAAACCAGCCCATCGTGTTGTCCTCCGATCGCGAGGAGCATCGCCAGTCCGAAGCGACGACCGCAACAACCCCATCCGAGGGCGAGACTTCGCGGCCACCCTCCCCTACGCGCGCGGTTCCGGGGACCTACATCGGGCCGGATGAAGACGCGGGCTTGCCTGGGACAGCCGATCTGGAAGACTACGCAAATCGAACAGCGGCCAAGGTCGTCAGAGCGCACAACCGCAAGGGCTTCCTCCGTGGCTTTCGCAAGAATAGGAAGCAAAAGGTGAAGGAGGACTCGATGGAGTACGACCGTAGCCACGATGCTGAACAGAACCTTGTGACGGTCGAATCCACGAACCCACCGCTCGGTGGTGGGGTCCTTTCGGCTCTCCTCACGCTTTACAACGACCAGAATCCTGTCAACTCTACCCCGTCGACGCCAGGCACTGATCCTCTGCATGATATTCCTTGGGTGACTCCTCCTCGCGCCAGCGAGAAGAAACGTACACCGACACCAAGCACGAGTACCCTCGCTCCTGCAGGAGAGGATATCCCGCTCATAGATTCGTCCTCAAGACAGAACACAACCCCACCATCGACATCGCGGCCAGACTTTATCGGTCGATCGCATGCGCGAACGGGCTCGACATCTTCATTGGCAGCTTTGAAGAACATCCTGCCCGTCCCGCAGAAACAGCACAATAGCGCAGGCGTTTTTGGTGCGCTTATCGCGAGCACAGGGAATATCGCCGGGGCTGCCGCACCAGTGTCCACACAACTTGCTCCCGACATCAAACGGCCGGGCTATCATCTGTCGAGGTACTCTCTAGAGAATGAACTTCCACAAGCCAAGACCGCCTCGAGCTCGGGTCAAGAGCCACGGGCCCGGCCACTCAGCCTACCGCCCGTCGCCGCAACCGACTTTGCCCTTCCGCCTCCAACCCTCAGAGGATCCGCAAGTGTCTCGTCTTTTGGCGGAGACACACTTGCGAGCAAGCGCGGTTGGACGGAAAAGCTTAGGGACACGGAGGCTTTCACATTTGGGGGAAGGAGCGGGAGGACTACGCCGGTGCAGACGCCATCGACGGCGTCGGACGAGGCGGTGGCCGAGTGGTTAGATGAGAAGTGGTCGAAGGAACAAGATAAGAAGAAGAAAGAGAGGAGAAAAAGAAAGAAGGCGGAAGTCTATGTGCGTTCCTCTACCATCATTCATTTGGATCGACTAAAAAAAACGGTGGACAGATTACACGACACGTTGCGCAGATAATTCAGCGGCAGGAATTCATCCTCAAACTCACGCGCTCGTTGATGATGTTTGGCGGACCTTCCCATCGACTCCAGACGCAGATCCAGGCCACCGGACGTGTATTGGACATTCACGTCAACTGCATGTACCTTCCGGACGTCGTCCTCATCAGCTTTGACGACTCTTCTACGGGAACGAGCAATCTTAAATTCATCCGACAAGGCAGTTCATTGAATTTAGGCAAACTCATCGAGGTGTACGAGCTGTATTGGAATGTGCGTTTTCTGATCCCCCCTGGCCCCGACTTGACGACGTTTATTGAAAAAAACCAGGTCATCCATGACGAGCTGGCTGTCTCTGAAGCCTCTGCCGCACTGGATACGCTCATGCGGAAAAAGCAAGAGTATTCTTGGTGGCAGCTGATCCTCACGGGCGGGATGTGCTCTGCCTCGATCTGCTCCGTCAGCTTCAACGGAAGTTTTATCGACTCGTTGATCTCGTTCCCGCTCGGTGCGGTGTTGGTCGCGATCCAGCTATTGAGTGTGCGGAATGAGCTGTATTCTAACGTATTTGAGTGCGTTATCGAGTTGAGCTTTTGCAACGGGAAAGTTGATTGCCTTTTAGGATTACAATCGCCACGCTCTTCAGCTTCATCGCTGCCGCATTGGCGCAAACGGGCAAGTTTTGCTATTCCGCTGTCGCATCTAGCGCAGTGGTGCTCATTCTCCCTGTACGCACATTTATGTCCCTTATTCCCCTTCAACGCTCTTACTCTCGATTCCAGGGCTTTATCGTCCTCTGCGGCTCCCTGGAGATCATGTCACGCAACATTGTCTCCGGGTCTGTGCGCATGTGCTATGCCGTGGTATACTCGCTCTTCCTTGGATTCGGGCTGGCCATCGGCGCGGAAGCGTACGAGAAGATCACCTCGCACGAGATTGTGGGGAATACGGACTATACGTGCAGCATAAACCACCATGCACATGGGCCATGGTGGCAGCGGACGCCCAGTTTGCATTGGGGTGAGTGCTTTCTCGTTTTCTGTTTTGTTTTGTTGGAAAATGTTTCTGATGCTCGTTCGCAGCATTCTTGACCGTCCCGATGTATTCTCTCTTCTTGAGCATGCGCAACCATGCACCATGGAGACGGAGGGAGATGGTCCTCCTCGTTGCCATTGCGTCAATCGGTTGGACGACTAACCACTTCACTGGCCTCAAGTTCAAGAACCAAAACGACATTACTGCCGCTGTTGGGTATGCCTCCCGCTATTCGTATCATCCAAACTTGAGCTTCCTTCAGTGCATTCACAGTCGGTGTTGTCGCAAACGTATGGGCGCGGTTCTTCTCTGGCAACGCCTTTGTTATCATGGTCTGTAATGATAATTTGGGGGTCATTTCTATTCACATAGCCAACTGAACAGATCACCGGAGTGCTGTTTCAATTGCCATCTGGGCTAGGAAATGGTGGTCTTTTGAATTTTGTATCGGCAACGACGTCCGGCTCGTCGTCCTCGTACCTCTCTGGGTTCCAGACAGGGCTGCAGCTCATCTCGGTGGCGATTGGGCTGACGGTTGGGCTGGGCTTGAGCCTTGCGCTGGTGCACCCCATTCCGTCTAGGAGACGCGGCGGGGCCGTGTTTAGTCTCTAGACTGAAGCATGAACTTGAAGACAGCAAGCAATGAAGAACTGTATCACCGACCAACACTCTTCTCGATAGACTAAAACGCATAGATTGGACGTTCAGAATTCCAAACTTGTATTTCTATACCTCCCAGAACACGCACCTTAGACGATGAAGTACCTAGATAGATGTACTCGTAGCCACGATTCAGATGTATTGGCAGTGGTGTAGAATTCGAGTGTTGTGTTGGATAGCCACGCCCAAGTAAGGCATTTACCGAATAGGGCAATTGTGCAAGTAGCGATATAGCCAGACTCGAGAGAATTATTTTGGTAATGTTCAACGAATCTGGATTCTGAGACATGTAATATCGGTGCCATCCTCGGGCTGCCAAACTGCTCTTACCGTTCGGCGAGAAATGATTCAATGGTTTGGGTGTGAACGACTGTCTTCACAAAAAAAGAAAAAAAACAAGAGAGGCGGCTTGTGAGCGAGACTGGAGAAATCGTACGGGATCCAAGAGGTTTCTTCGAGTCTGGTCGAGCTCGGAATACTTTCGCGTTGCGTGCTATGAATGTTCTCCGAGTTCCCATGCAGAGCATAGAAGATATTCGCGGCATCCAACGAGGTGGATGCCCGTGGATGCCGCCGACCGATATCACTGCCGGACACATTATGCTTTGAGACCTCTCGGGTGTTGGAGACCAATACTGAGGCCTGAGAACCATCATGTGGCGAGCAGTTAACGTTGGGGACTCGGGCTCATTCCACGACGCCCAAATGTTCTGGCTTATCGGCCGAGACTCCAGGATGCCTCGGTCGCTCAGGAAGTACTTGCTCTCGAAAGATCGTCGATGAAGAAAGATACTATACAAGATGGGTTAGTCGTACACGTCCGAACGTACATACACTCGTCGAAATCGCGCTACGATCCCTTCTTATTCGACACGGATGTTGAGTCGGAGCTGACTCGCAATGCTTTCGCGTTGAGTGCAACACGAACGTCCGTGTGGCCGAACTCGAGATGGGGTGGATATCGTTCGTCTTCTGGTAGTGATTCGTTGGTGAAGGGTTCGGAGAAAGGCATGCAAATCATGATGGATATTCGCGCCATCGAGGAGGCGCCGGACGCGTCGAGTTTCCCCCGTGCGACGGAAATTGGCTGCAAGGCTCTTTGTTGAGAGCTCTTTCGACGATATGAGCTTCACAAGGAGGCAGACGCACCGTCATTGAGTCCCACTCAGTCATCATAGACGCCAGCCGAGCCTTTTCTGTCGGTGAAGGCTGTGGTTCTTGGATGTAGGCGTCGAATAGGGAAGGCTTCGGACCCCATTCACGCGGAGACGCAGCGATTGGAACCGGGAGTCCTCCGTGGAGGGCAAACATCCGTCGCTGGGTAACTCTCGTCCTATAGCAAACGCCGGCGCCTAGGATTACGACGACTGTTAGGACGACGAGCACGGCGTAGCCTTTGGATTGAGAACTTTTCGTAAGCGGCCTGCAGCCTCGCGAAAGCGACAACGCACGAAACACCGGAGAAGTCATCAGAGCTGGGGTCGTCTGGGACGACATGGTGAGGGAGGAGTGTGAGAGGGTGTCAGACCAGGAATAGTCTCTTCGTCAACCTGCTCCAAAGTTTGCGTAGGGGACTCGGACCTGGATAGCCGCGGCCTCGATGATGTGCAGGAAGCTTGAAGCAAAGCACGCATCCGTGATATTGCCAAGAAATTGTCAAGCGCCGCATCAAGGGTTTTCCGACTACCAATGGCCACGTCTGGCGCTCAAATGCAACGATCCCCTACCTCACAAACAACGTATTCTCGCAATTCTCAAGCAAAAACAGCGGCCATTTGGTGAGTTGGACGTCAGAATCCCCAAAACTACAGCCACATAGGGTAGCTCGTCTCTTCAAGAGACGCGTATGGTAGAGGAGGTCAAAATAGAGTCGTTAATGAGTGGTCTGCTCGCTCGTGTTGTCTGTGCCGAGACGAAATGGGTTTTCTTTTACCAAGACTATGGAGTCAGAAGGAAAGACGCGTGACATGCGCGGTCACATGGCATCACTGTTTGCTTTCCACTGCCACCACACTACTCTTTTCTTGCTCCAGACGGATGGCGGGCGCCTTCAGTGGACATCTCATCAAGTCCTTCACCGAGTCATCTATGCCCCCGCCCTCCATTTGCACCGACGGCCTCCTCTCATTCAACGCTAGCATGCACGGCGCCAATGTGTTCAGCACCCAGCAGTCTATGGCCGCATCCCAGGCGTCCTCCATGTCCGCCTCCCTATCTGAAAACCTCTTCGACCGCATAAACCGCCTCCAAGCCAAGCTCAACCAGAAACTCGGCCCGGAATACATATCCCAACGTCCTGGGCCCGGCGGCGGCGCAAAGCTCACATATGCCGAGGGCTGGAAGGTCATCAACATAGCGAACGAGGTCTTTGGTTACGAGGGATGGAGCTCGCAGATTATCAACATGACCACGGATTATATGGATTTCAACGAGGAATCGCGAAGATACAACGTCGGGGTTTCGGTTATTCTGCGGGTGACGCTTAGAGAGGGCGTTTCGCACGAAGATGTGGGCTATGGCATGATAGAGAATGCAAAGTCGAAGGGTATGGCTCTTGACAAGGTGCGTGCTCGTCAATTCCTTTCGTTCGTCTCCAACTTTTCTTCTTCTCAGTGCAAAAAAGAAGCCGTTACGGACGCCCTCAAGCGCACACTCCGTACATATGGAAACGTTCTCGGGAATTGTCTCTACGACAAGCAATACACCACCGAGGTGGTCAAGATCAAAGTGCCACCCGTACGTCCGCAATATCGCGTCGTGTACCGTTAATTCTGACCTTTTGCCAGATAAAATTCGACAAGGACAACCTCCATCGTGTTCCTGCGTTGTCAGAAAACCCACCTGCTGCCGCAGTCGCTTCCACCTCCTATGTCTCGACCTCCACGAACGCGCCTCCGCAACAACAACAGAAATGGCAGCCCCAACCCAAGCAGGAGCCACCGAAACCACCTCCCCAACAACCCAAGCCCATCGTAACATCCACCACTACCGATCGAAAAGTGTCCTTCGCAGCGGCTCCCGCGAAGACGGAGCCCGTTCCGGTCACACTCAAACCCGCTGTCAAACCCGCACAAGACGACGACGACGATTACGGGTTCTCGGACGACGACGCGTTCTTGTCGACGGTCGATCTGGGCGAGGGCGACTTGGGGAGGCCGATTGACTTTGAAGAGGGTTTGTTGGGTGGGACTGTGCTTGAAGAGCAAGAGCAGGCTGAAGCGGAAAGGTCCATGGCTGCGCCCGTACTCAAAGCGGAGGAGCGATATGGACCTATGGGGCTGGGAAGAACAGGTACCGGTTCGACGACAACGATATCGAGACCTGCCGCTCCTGCAACACACCAACCACAACACGGGAACATGGCCCCGCCCCCTCCACCCGCCAATGCTAATCGCAGTACCTCAGGAGCTCCTCAACAACGACCTGTTTCTGCGTGGCCAGCGCCAGTTCTTCCGAATGCTTCATCGTCAGGCTCTCGTGTTGCCAATCCGGCTCCTCCAGCACCCGTGCGACAACGTCCACCTTCCATGGGCGGATTCCATTTCCCACCGGGTATGGAGGTCTGTTTTTTTTTTTCGATTCGTTTTCATCCAACAAACAACTGACTTGATAACTCAGGACGCATTGTTGAACCAGAATCGTAACCCGAATCAACCGCCACCACATATGAGCCTTAAGCGCACTGCGGACGCGATGATGTGCGTAGTTTATTTATTTTCACGATCTCACCTTTTGCTTATATTATCGTCTCAGGAACGGTTCTTCGACGTCTCGACCAGGAATGGGTCTCAGCGCCGCGACAGGCGGTGCGAGACAGCCTCTTGGGACGATTGCATTGGATCCGCAGCTACAGAGTGGGGATGTGAAGCGGGCGCGACGATGAGGTGGATTTTGTTTGCAGTGTTTGGCCATTGTATGCATAGCTACATGTAGCAGATAGGATGATGTTTTATTGCAATTGCAATGTTCTACCTCCGGGAAAGATTCAGTCCATACTACACCCACAGAGTGGTACGCTCTTCAATCCCACTCTCAATATCGGAGAACAAGTACTACACGAAGCACTTTTCCCAATCTCCCTCGCCATCGTGACGCGCATAGGACTGGCTCTCCAGAAACGCGTCAAAATCACAGAGACCCCGGAAATCACCCGACGGCGGTGCGCCGCAGAATGCGAGCGGTTGCAAGACCTCGTTGACCATAATCCGCACATATGACTTTGTCCTCTTCTTCTTCATCTCATGATCAGCAACCCGACTCCGAGGCTGGCACTCGATCTTCTCGACCACCAAGCGCGAGGAAAACGTCATTATATTGCTCGTGTCCCATGCGCGCGTCGGGTCGAGCACCCCGCCTTTAGGTCGTGTGGAGAGGGATGCGGTAGGGAAGAGCCCGAGGGTATTGAAAATCGCTACGAGCGGGGCGTCGTGGGTAAAGTCTGCGTAGACGGTGCGGTCAAGCGGGAACGTTGTGGGGTCAGCGTCGAGAGTAGTGTTGGTGCAAGTATGGTCGGACACGGGCGATCGAGTGAGTCGCGCAAGAAGCTCGTTGACATAGCCAACGCCTTGCACGCGTCCGAGGCGGCCGCCGTATCTGGTCTGTATCAGCTGCTGATAGCAGAAAAGTTGAAGACCGAGGGACGCACCCAGTAGTATAGTACCGATCGACGTCACTCGAGTACGCAAAGTTTTGAAACTCCGTCGGCTCAAACAGCCCGCAGAACGGGCTATATGGGAGCGGGTTCCCGGCCTCAAAGTCTTCTGGAATGACAGAGGCAACAGTATGGAAGGCACAGAGCATCATGAGCCCATGAATGTCATTGTTCGTAAGGTTAGCGCCGGGCGCCCAGCCGTCGAGCCTCGCTGCTAGTGGCGGGGCATACACGTCAAGCCACTGCCCCATCTCCTTGTGCGAGCTGGCTGCGTTGGGGCAGTTGTTATCTTGAAGGGTGTCATTACCCTGCATTCGGTTAGTTCAGGGCAAAAAGGCAGAGCAATGCAACATGCACCTCCTCAGAGATGACAACAGACAGCCGGGGAGCGTATTTATTATTGCTGGCGGCTGCAAATCCTGGGTGTATTCTTGTCAAGCTAAACCGGTTCCGCATGGCAAAAGCAACGCACCAGCGGTCCAATTGAGGGCGGTGTCAACCACCCTACTCATCCCCGACGCGCGTACGAAGGGAAGGTCATCCTCGGAAATGAGCGACGCGTAGCGATTGAACGCCGTCTCCCCCGACTGCTGCGACTGCAGTGCCCCGAGCGGAACGAGTAAGTTCTCCCCCAGAGTGTACTCGAACGTGTGCAGAAAGTCGAGCCGCTCGTCGGTGTACTCGGCGACACTGAGCAGTTTGTTCACTCCGGAAAGGATATCTTCCGTCTGGCTCTCGGATGGTAGTCTGGCACCGTGGCGATGAAGCTATTTCGAGCGGCAGATGAGCGAAATATATTTCGGGAGTGCTCTTAGCGACGGACTGACAATGTTGACCTTGGGCAACGTCGTTAGCAATCAGCGTGTTAAACCAATGCGTGCGGGCATACCTGCGAGATTCCGCACCCATTCGGAAGTGAAGGGTACTGCTCAACGGCATGGAAGGGTGAGTAGACGCCCCACGAGTGCTCAATGGCAAACTCTGGCTGGTCGTGTGCCGCCTGGAAGAGGGGCAGCTGAGGCCCCAGGGAAGGAAGGAAAGCTGAGAGAGCAGCCCAAGCGGCGTTCAGAGCCAGAACCATACTTATTGGTGGACGGGGACCGCGATGAGGAGAAGAGAGACGATTGTCGGCATGTATTTTTGTCACTCGGAGAATTGATGGATCCGTGTTACGCTCCGTTTCGACGTATTTTCGAGACCAAGATTCCAGGGAACCGACAGTGGTCTATGTGGGCGCAAAAAAAAATCAAACCGCTGGACCTACAGGGCAAAGAACAGGAACAGTCTCAGGGCCAGAGCTGTGACGTTCCGTTATGTGACACTCTCGCCTTGCGCCTCCTCACACTATAGCGACATAGCCTCAAAGACAGGAATCACTTCAAGGAAAAAGACGCGTCTGAAACATGAACGTGGGTCCCTCGACAGCTGCAGGCGAAGGCGGCGTCTACTGTAGCTCGACAGCAATTTTTGCTCGCAACGTTGAATCAGATTCTTGTCATGCCAGTCGCCAACAGCGCGCAACGTTGACGACGGACTCAATGTCTGGGCTTACTCTGTGGTTGTGCTCCTCAAAGCTTCAAGCTTCAACCAATTGCAAGCCAGGCCGAACGGCTCCTTTGTGTTTTCCTTTCGGCTTGGCTGTCCCCTCAATTGTGACAGGAACAGCATGCCAGGCTCATAAATTATTCACCAACTCACCAAGGGTTGAACATGCATGATTTCTATCAACTTGGCGCTTAGAGACTTCGAAGGATTGCGAAGGAGAATGCGAAGGAGAAAGGGTTCGTCTTCCAGCGATTCCGGCAGCTCCAACCAGCATCTCCTCTGCATGCTCCTATGTACATCCCTTTTTTTTTCATTCCGGTGCACACTGCAATTGACGTGCATTCAGTCGTCGTCTTGGCTCGATCGGCAACTGCCACGCTCGCCAATCATTGAATCATTTCTTCAGTCGCCAAGTATAAAACCTCCCTCTGCTTTCTCCCCTCATCTTTACTTGGCTTGTCTTGTCCCGGTTCTCCCTCTCTGTTTTTCTCGACGATGCGCAGCTTCGTTGCGTTTTCTCTGCTCCCCCTGCTTCTTCTTTCTTCCACTTCGGATGCTGTCACGATTCGCATTGCTCGTCCCCCCAGCAGCAACGGCGGTCGGTCGAATGTTCGGCCCCCAAAGACTGTCTCTGGCAGTAACCTCATTAACAAGAATAACGAACGGGTGCGTTCCGTCTCTTATCCTTTCAGCGGCGCGTTCTTACCCTATCTAGTATACAGCAAACATCACGATTAGCGGACGAGGCAAGTCATCGACGCCTGCGGCGCTTAGCATTCGTGTGCTCATGTTGTTTCAGTCGTCAATGTAGCCCTTGACACGGGCAGCACTGACTTGTGGTACGTTGCCTCGTAGATCAACTACCCGATGTGTCTAATAGCGCCCAGGGTGATGCCTCCGGAGGGCCTCCCATCTTTCAACGACACCAAAGTGCGTGTGCTTTTTCAGGTCTTCCTGTTGCGTCTCAAAGTTCAAACATCAAACAGCTCAATGCGACTCTCCGATACGGAGATGGGTCCGATTTTGTGACTGGCGATATTGGAGTGGGTAAATTCCAACTGGGCTCATACACAATCCCATTCCAAGGTGCGCGTGGTCGTACTCTTCTTCTCCGCGTCCAGAACTTGACTCTCCGCTTCCCCAGCCTTCCTCAACGTCCAAGACGCAGCCTCCGCTGAAGATGCAGACTTCAACGACGGTATATTCGGCTTAATGGGTTTGGGATTTAATCAAGAAGGCTCAAGTGGGGTGAACGACGCTGTCCAGGAAGCCTTCGGCAGCAGCGCTCATTGGGGGCAGTCCGTCCTGCAAAATATCTTCGATCAAACCCCAGGATCACCAAATTTCATCGGAATCGCTCTATCACGCACGGGCGACCAGGAAGAGACGGCTGACGCGTCCCTCGCTATCGCCGAATACGATACTGCGTACGCGGCCGTCGCGAGTGCACCCAAGGTCACGCAAAATCCGGTTGGCTCTGGCGCCTGGACGGTGACGCTCGATGGGCTCTCGATTAATGGCAAGAAGATCAACTGGCCCTCGACGATGGCGCAGGCCCCCGCCGGAAAGAACATCGTCCATCTCGACACTGGCACCACCAACATCATGATGCCCGCTGAGCAGGTCGCTGCCATCTACTCTGCTATTCCTGGCGCGGTGCTTTCACCCGACTCGTACATCCCAATGACCAAGTTCTCGGAGAGCTATGATGTCTGGGTAATTCCGTGCAATAGCACGTCCCCAATTGTAGCAACCTTCGGCGGGCAGGACTTTCCTATCCACCCGCTCGACGTTAGCGACATGGAGGTCGTGACCTCCCCCGACGGAACAACCAACTACACCGTATGCATAGGTACGGCCGACCCTCTCCTCTTTGCTCAGGCTGCTTATTGCTATCATTATAGGTACATTCACAGACGTCGGGGGAATAGTTGACGGCGCATCGGATGCCCTCTTCGGCGACTCTTTCCTGCGAAACGGTTCGCTTTCTTTCTCTCATTCATCCTCCTCTAACATGTCATCCCTAGTATACTCCGTGTTCGACTTTGGAACCGGCGGAGGCAAGACCGAGACGCCTTTCGTGCAGCTCCTCTCCGTGACCGACGCCACCAAATCTCCGCAAGACCTCATCAGCGTCCGTCTCGAGGCGATGAAGAACATGCCCCCCGAAATCAAGCCCCTTGACCTCGTAAGGATCTTCAATGGCACCCTGGCGCCGTATGGTGGCTCTCCCAGCACTGGTGGGAGCAGCGGTGGAAGCAGCGGTGGAAGCGGTAGCGGTAGCGGTAGCAGTGGAAGTGGCTCCGGCTCTGGTTCCGGCGCTACAACCCTCTCAGCCTCGTTATCACTCGCAGGAGCGGTTTCGCTTCTCTCTCTCTTGGCTTTCCTCTAAGTAAGGACTTTCTGCTTTGGGGGTTATGTCTTGTGTATGTATACCAGGATTCGTTAATTTTCTCAAGTAGCATAGAAATCCGTTGTAATTCGCTATATCCAGACAAACACACTCGCTGCATTGCACAGGCTTCTGTGATCTACATTCTCGAGTCCTTTGAGAGTTTCTTCTACGCCGTCACTAGAATTGGAACCTTCAAATCCCATTCCTTCTTCTCAATCTCAGCCACCACGAAGGCTGCAAAGCCAGCCCGGTTTAACATGGTGTGGTTCTTGGTCTTTCCGTCTCCGATATACCCAGCGATTACCGCCCTGGACTCTTTGTTGCTGAGGATAGGTACGCGGACAATTGTGTAGTGCTCTAAGCCGGAGGACCGTATTACGTCGGCGATGGCAAGAATGTCTTTGTATGCGTGGCGCATGGATATCGAGACACTTGGATATCGTGAGCATGTCGAAAAAAACAGAGGAAGCCAGGGAACCTTGTAACCATCCCATAGTACACCAAGTTAAATCGGTCTGCTTTATCCACCATCGATACCGTTCCCAGCGCAAGCAGTCGATTGACGCCGTGGACCTTCATGAGTTTGATGATTCCCTCGTATGCGTGCGCCAGCGGTGTACCTGTCGATGGCTTAATGGTCAACTTACTGCTCGCGGGAGGAAAGCTTGCCAGATGGATGGTCGAATTGTCTTGGGCCGAGTGCGGAGAGTACGATATCGACACCAACCAAAGCTTTTCCAAGAGCTTCCTCGTCTTCCAGTTGGCCTGTGTGCATTCACATCTCAGAGTCCGACTCGGAGCCGTAGCAGTCCAGGCACCTTTCAGAACGGTGCAGCTCGCGTGCGTACGAAGGTCTTCTGGGAGCTTTTCCGGGGACCGAACATATCTTCAACCGCATGAATTGCATTCAGCTGAGAGAATAAAGCCTGGAACGCGTCGTACAACACGAGAGATGCTTCGGGGTAGACCGCGAGAGCTTCGCGGACCAGCAGGACCCCAGTGGGCCCGGTGGCACCAAGAACGAGAAGCTTCATTAAAGTAGAAAAAGCCAAAGATGTCAGAAAAGAATTGAGGCCGAGGCAGCTAGCGGAAGGAGATGGTGGTCGTGGTCGCGTTCAAGCGACGCAGCCACGTCACGCCATGCTTTAATTAGTTTTTACCAAATCAGGCGCTCTATCTACGCGGTCTTCAAAATATTGGCGACACTCGGCGACGCCGCCGTCCAAACTTCCACCATCTCCTTCCACAGCTGATTCTGTACACGAGCAGCGTCTTTAGTGTAGCTCCATGCCACAGACCTAGCGAAAACGAATTAGTTGCCAGAAAAGAAGAACGTTCTCACTTTCGAACTTGACAAGAGGTGACGAACGCTGCAGGAGGAGTGGGTTTGAGCAGAGCGTATGTTATGTTGAGTGCGCCTTTCGTTGAGGTCCAGGCGATGGCTTTGATGATGGACCTAGGACCTAGGATTTATGGCTGCGTGGATTACAACGAGCTGGATGCGCACATGAGCCAATTGGGAAAGTCATAGTCCGATCCCATGTTCGTCATGCATAGTCCGGGGTCGACGACACTTGGCATGTCAGTCTGGCTCAATAGAGAGAGAAACAGCGTACTTGACAACAACGTCCTTTGCAACAGGCAGTTTGGCCAAAGAACGCGCGTATAGAATGAGGAGGAGCTTGGAGGTAAGATAGCGGTCCATCTTGCCGCTTCGACTTTCTGTGTTCAGCGCTTTAAGAATACCGAATTGTTCTTTCTTCTCGTGGAAGACGGCGACGAATTGGGCTTCGGATCATTGAGTCGTTGGTCATTGAGATACAGAAGAGATTCACCTGAAGAGCCAGTAATCGTCAAGTGCGGCGCGATTTGGGTAGAATCGGGCAGAGCAGACGGAAGAGTTGCAGTTTTATTGAGGAGCGGGAGCAGGAGGACGCCCAGGAGCCCAGTCGTGAGCACGTTGACTTGAAGTCTACCTTGTCGGGTCAGTGAACATCTTATACATAGAGGCAACCACTCACGTCTTTTCCCATCCATCGACCGTCTCCTCCCAGTACGGAACGTTAATCCCGGCATTGAGTATGGCACCGTCTAGTCTTTCCAGCTCATTGTTCGCCTTGTCCACAAACGCATTGACGCTTGCAAAGCTCGCCATGTCGAGCTCCCAGACTTCAATCTGCGGAATTCAGGTGAGTAGAATTCAAAGTAAAAGACTCACGCAGGTATACCCGGTCTCCGCGACCACTTTCTCCCGCGCCTTTCCCCCTTTTCTCGGGTCCCGCACGGCGAGGATGATACGTGCAGGCTTCATACGCGCCAGATGGATCACCGATGCCAGTCCAAGGCCGCTATTGCTACCTGTGACGATGTATGTGCGCCCGGTGAGGTCTTCGACTGTTTCGGAGAGTTGTGAAAAGAGTTGATCAGGGAGGAAAGTGAAGAGCATGAAGCGAAGCTGTCGGAGGGCGTCCATAGTGCCAGTGGGAACGCAGAAAGTTTGGTTGAGTTATATAGAAGCGTCTTCTGGCTGACAGTCACCAAGCAAGAGCAAAAAGTTCGGCCACGGATACTGCTGCGAAGAATAGCTTCAGCGCTCCGTCGGCGGCGGCGACAGCCACCCGAATCACTCCCGAACAACAACGCCCGATTAAACAGTAGGACAAACGTTACTGTATTATTATTATCACTGGCAGTCTGTATAGTTACTTCAAGTTACTTACCTTGATTCTGAGCATTTGAGTGTGGTTCAAGTGTTGTTCGCAAACACTGGACGACTGTGGGTTGGTTAGACCCTGACTCACCTTCCTGATCCCCTCTTGGTCTCAATCCATGAAGATTTTGCGGGTCGTAAGTTGTAGGCAACCATGATCGGATCAAACGCGCACGTGCGCACTACTGCATTTACTCTTCACCATCGTCGCTCGGACATGTTTGACTCCCTCGGAAGCAGTATAGCGGTGGCACCACAATCTTCATCCCATGCATTGAGTAGCTTGCCAGGGCCGATTCAGTGCCGAGGGACTACTGGAGACACTCTGCCGCCGCAATTCCCTCCGCATCTGGAGATTCCAGTCCGCTATCCCTTTCTTCAGCGGGACGACTCACATCTCCAGGTAAGCGTACTACTAGTCCCTCGCGGCGTAATATGCGCATCTCCCGCAGTAAACCGCCTTCTGCAGAGCCTGAAGAAGGCCTACCTACAACCCAGGTTAGAAAGCAGCTACTTTCCAGGTTGCCCATTCTAGCGCCGTCCATTAAAATCCTAGCGTCAACCATTTCAACGGACCCCAATGCCTCCGTTTCTGCTCACGATCTACTTTGTTCTCAGTGCCCTGTGTGTTTTCAGTGCGGCGACAGCATGCCACGATCCTCTCTTCAGAAAAGAGTGGCGCGCGCTCTCGCGCAAGGAGAAGGAGCATTTCATCCAGGCAGTCAAGGTCAGTTGGTACTCCACATGTATCGATCGCTGAAGGTGGACGGCAGTGTCTCGCAGACATTCCTAGTGAAGGCGTTTTCCATCCGACGGTTCATCCAAACGACATCGCGCCATACAATACCTCCGGGTCCATCTACGATGGTATGTATGAATGTTTGCGCAATAGCTCGTATTCTGACGAACCCAGACTTTGTGTATGCTCATATGGGTACGTAGTGCACGTATCTCGCAGCATAGCCTGGCGTTGAATGCACCTTTCCAGACCTAAACCATCATGCAAGCTGCCACTTCCCGTATCCGAGTCCGTCCGCCTTAATTCAGCTCACCACAGATTCATTTCACCGGATTGTTCTACCCTTGGCATCGCTGGATGCTCAGCGCTTTCGAGCTGAAGCTTAGGAGCCACTGTCATTATGAGGGCGCTCTGCCTTACTGGGACTGGACGAAAGGTTGGTGTCTCATCCATTTCATGTTCCGTAGCTGATACAACAGTACGCAGATGCGCACCCTTTGCAGAATCACCGTTCTTCAAAGACGACGACCCCCAAGAGTGGACTCGGTGGATTCGGCGACGCGACCAAGGAGCTGCGTATCATGGGCGGCGCATTTTCGGATTCTTCACCCTCTCCTTTTACTGTCTCGTACCCGTTTCCGCACACCCTCCGACGCAACTTGACGCTAATCGCCCCCAACGGGGGAGCTGTTTACGATGCCGGGCTTTGTGTGGAACAAGACGCGGAGCGTGAATGAGAGCTTTACCGAGCCGGTCGTGCA
>JARIHP010000337.1:0-20640 GCA_029282125.1 Mycena amicta | reverse complement strand
CTCAACACATGAACCTGACAGGATATGACTGAGGAGGGTCGCTCTGCAGTCGCGTATATCATCACAGAAGTTCAAGCCATGCAGATGCATGAGGTGTTGGACCCGCGCCAAATCAGGGTAAAAAATGGCCGTGCGACAACGAGGTTTATTCAAGCCAAACAAATTATCAAGCAAAAATGAAGCCCCAGAGGGATGATCCAGGTCGTCGCTACATGAGTGCGAAGATGTACCACGGTCTGTATAATTACCTGACGGAACAATTTCTCAGTCAGATGAGACCGCAGATACGACAGGTGGGAGAACACACCTGATCCAGAGGACGTGGTGGAAGCACTTGCCAGTGAGGGAGGGGGACACAGCGGGCAATAATTGCCGCAGATCGCAAATAGCAGGTTACCAGCAGGTAACCTGCCTGCAAGCATTCAGGCCTCTTTGTCCAGCTCACCGTCAAGAGAATCATTTGATTCCTTTCATGTCCTATTTTTAATGTTTTGAGTGGCCTCGTTGTGCCCTTGACAGATGGAACATAAAAAATCCGAGGTGATTTTACTGAATTGGGATGACACTTGTGATGGCCGTCTACGGATCTAACTCGTGCTCTTTCACGTCTTTGAGCCAGCTTTGAGCTCTTTCAGTAATCTGCATCAGACCCTGAAACTCGGGTCTTGAAAGAAGCTAGATGGCCACCGACATGTTACCCTGCTGGTAACCTGCTATTTGCGATCTGCGGCATTATTGCCCGCTGTGGGGAGCCACCGTGGACGGCAGCATGAGCAGGTCCAGAGCGTATGTCAAAGATCCTGTCGAGAGGAAAAGCGGATTGAAGATGCACTCGGGCCAGCCGCAGCACCGAGATCGACCCCGTCGCGGCGGAGCAGTACAAGAAGGTATCAGCAGCAGAAAAAGTTTGCCCGTCGGCATAGGCAATGAGCCAGGTACAGAGACACGTGCACGGGTAACGAGGCGGCCAGAAGCGTCGGGTAAGAAGTCGGAGGATGGCAGCACACCAGAGGAGATGCGAGACTGCGAGACGGAGGCGTCCGAGGCGGCAGTACACGGAATGGCATTGACGACGGTGAGCATTGTGCAAGCCTGAGAGACTCTCAGAGAGCGAAAAACTCTTGCTCCACAACTTGCGTCGACAAATGACTCCAAGCGCAGAGCGGTTCCGAAGCGGCCCGGGACACTCCACTTTACACAGCCCCGCTCTGATCTCCATCTTTCTGTTTTGAATTTGCAGGTTTCATCTCTAAACCCACTACCTAAAGGTAGCGGGAATAGTAAGTTTATCACTTAAGTCGCAGTCCAACCTTGAAAGTTTGTTTCGTCGTCAAGATCTATTTACAAGAAACAAGCATATGTTCAAGTTCTCCGGGACCCGCGCCGGCAGGTCAAGTTTCCTCTTGAATTACTTACCAAGTACATACAGCCCTTTCAAACCCACGGGGAACGGTCACGCCGCCGGTGTATGTAGTATAAAGGTTCTCGCATTGCAAAAAAAAAAAAAAAAAACGCGCAAATACCAGGGCATCTAACATGCTATCCTCACTGCTTCAGGCTGCTCTGAGTCCCCTTCCCACCCATCGCCATCGCCATCGTCGGCTGCACCTCCTGGATCATCTGCGCGTCCTACATAGCATATCAGACCAACGGCAACGCAGCGGGACTCCTACCTCGACATCGCTTGGCAGGCGCATGTACTTCGCACTGCGCTTCGCCTTGACCTTCTTGACGAACACCGCAAGGAGGAGGGAGAGCACGAAGAAGAGCATCGCCCCGAGGGCGAATTGCATGCTGGTCTGTGCGAAGGTCTGTGCGCTCGCGCTGGTGCTGGTACTGACGCCGCAGACCTGCGCCCATTGTTTGTTGCTCGTTATCGCCGAGCCCTGCACGCGAAAAGTTTCAAGGTAAGTTGAGAAAGAAGGGAAGGACCAAAGCACACCTCAGCGCGATAGATAAACTCCGTAAGCGGAATATCCGCACGATGACCAAACGCATGGACCGTGCGCCATCCATCCGCGTCAGCCGTGCCGTTGCGGAACTTGAACCGCAGGAAAGTCGCGGGTGTCTGGCGGCAGCCCGCGCCGCAGCTCGATGGCGAGTGCTGCGCCGAAGTTCGCTGTACGCGTACGTCAAAAACTGAGGGGTGGAAGGGAAGGAGGGAACATACGAATCCCAGCAAGCTCTGAATGTTCCCTAACCATCTCCGTCTGGTGGAAGAGCGATATGAACGGCTGGTAGGTCGTCTGCACGACCATCAACTGCAGCGGGTCTGCGTTGAACGCGATGCGCTCGAGCGAGCTGAGGATTGTATGCAGGATCGTCCGGCCCGCGACTGTAGGTTCATACCATCAGCATGCGCAAAGAGAAACTCCGAAGTGAGAGAGAAACGACTGACTGTTCCCAACGCCATTCGACTGTTGATCGGAGAATACGCCATTTTCATGAAAGTTGGCGAGTGCACGGGCTTGCTCGATGTATGTCGGCGGGAGGCGGAAGGCGTAGGTTTGGTTGTAGGTCAGTTGAGTGTTCATAAAGTCGTAGACCTACACAGGTTAACTTGAGAATGCATTTTATTATGATTCCGAGTCACAGGACGTACATTCCACTACCAATGAATCAATTTAGATTGGACAGGCGAAAGTAGGACAGACGTACGATAGTTCTCCAGCTGCAGTTCGTGCGGCCGAACACAAAGTCGTTGATGTCGTTGAAGAACGGCGCGGCGGCTTTGGCCTTTGCTTTGAATGCGTCCGAGGCGTGGAATGCAGCGACGTGTTTCTGAAGGCTGGACAATCCGTCCAGCTCTCCATCGAGCGGTCGTTCCCGGGCTCCACGGTTTCCACTGATACGAATTAGTAGATGAGGCACAAACGAAGCAAGCAAAAACGAACTCGGAACGTATTGGTATCCACCCAGGGGCGCCATAACCTCCGTCCCATTGGCCAAGGTGACCTTGTTGCGCGGATTCGGCGGGAACAGGCCCTGGAGGAGGGCGATGGCGCTATCGAACACGACTGTGCCCTCGCCGCCGGCCTTGACGCGGACCTTGACCTTGCTGCGTGTCGACGACGTCCGTGGAGATGTCCTCGATGAAAGAGGAGGAGCCGGGCGTGAGGTAGGCCGAGCGCAGGGCGGCGCCGAGTTGGTGTAGGTCGCTCTGTGCATGGTCAATGCAGCTACTGGTGATGGACTCAGGAAAATACGCACGACACCGAGTGCGGTGGAGTCGGTCAACGCGGAAGCGTAGGTCTTGGGATCCTGGTAGTATTCCCGACGGTCGCCATTGCGCGCGATGATGATGACACCGAGGACGTTGGACATTTTTGGGAGGTGTAGAAGGAAGCCTGCGGAAGGGGGTGGTGAATTGGATGCAAGCGAGCGAAGGCATTTAAGCGCGCCAGTGCGAGGTCGCCGCCTGGTACCAGCGCGGCGAGAAGGGAAACGAGCCGCGGTGCGTGCGTCCTCCGCATTGTGTGTGATTGTGATATAGCGGTCTGTCACAAAGAAGGCGAGTGCAGGAGGTTAAGAGCGGGCTCTCTTGAACCTTGACGTATTTGCCCAACGCACGGATTACTGTGCCTGTGTAAGAATAACAAAAGCCTCCAGCATGCGCACTTACTCATTTACAAATCGAGTTTAAGGGCAGGGCATGCGGGGTACGCGTGCATGCATCTTGTCGAGCGAGCAATGAGATGTGCGTGGATGACACGAGGTGAGCTCATGCCAAAGCCAAACGGGTCGGAGGCAAAGCTTGGCGGAATCGAGTGTGCCCAGTCACTATTGAGCCCGCAGTGGAGGAAGAGAGACCTGATGGTAGTATGAAAACAGGCGGCAGTTCCGTGACATGATGTGACAATATGTGCCCCTGTCACACATGATGCGTCCTAATGGCGCATCAGTTCCGTCGTGACACACCCGTGACTAACTTGAACTGAAACCACAACAACAACAATGCCACCCAACGAATTACTCGAAAGCCTACAACGCGAGCATGATATGCTAAAGATGCAGCTCCGAGAGGCAAAGGACACAGCAAGCAGCGCTGGAGAAGCAAGCTCGCGGACGAGATTCACGAGAAGCAGCGGGTGGCACGAATTCAAGAGGAGTTGGACGATTAGTCGGGCGGAATTACGCGCAAAGGAAGCTGGCGCTGGCGGTGGCAGGTGGATGAACGAGATGAGCTGCGCGCGAAATACGACGATCTTCTCGCCAGGGTGGATGGTGCGTGATAAACTCACTGTGGGCATGTACAATATTGACGCCGATACAGATGAGGCAGAGGCACGGAAGACATTGGCGGAGAACCCAAACAGCAGCTGGCTACGACGCTGGCGCAGCTCCAGAAACGCGACACCGAATTGGCCGAGTTGCGTGAGCAGCAAGCGCACACGAAAAAGCACCGGAAAGAAGTCATACAGGGTGCTATTCAAACCCTGCTGAACTGGAACGACAACGATACGGGTGGCCTCCTGCCGATAAAACTCAGAAGAAGTCCTAGTCAAATCCGAGTCGCCATCGTCTGATGCCTCCATCGCGCCGAATACAAGGCAGAGTCTGAAGCGGGAGCGCGAGAAGGAAGAACCCCGATGTTGCTGAAGAGGCTGCGAGACAAGCGGTTGCGCCTGCAGTAGCACTTGTGTCCCTGAAAAACTTCTTCACCGACGGCCTGCATGTAATTTTTAATCTATGTGGATATTGCGAGCGTTGCAGTAGAATTATACGGCGTCGTAGCAGCCAGAAGGAGAGCTTCTACGCGCGCCACATCCTTCTTCTGACCAGACCGCTCAAACAGCGGTATAGCTTGCCTGAGAAGCTGTGTCTCCCCCTCAACATCGCCATCCATGCTTCCGGATCTGCGCAAGTTGCACCATGCAATCCGCCCGCCACTGGTGGACGTCCATAAACGTCAAATTCTCCAACGCCAGCTCAAGCAACACCCGTGCATCAGCGTAGTCCCCCTCCGCGAGGAACACCTTGCCCAAACACCGCAGCGCTTGGATTTTGACCAGGTTATCCCGAATACGCGACGGCAAACGCCAACACGACCACAGACCAGGTGAACGTGGAGTCGAGGCTGCCCAAGGTGGAATCGAGGTCGGCCAAGCGCTGCGCGCACCCACTGGAGCTCTCATTCGAGGTTCCGATGAGGTTGAAGAACGATGTGCGTAAAAGACGCGCAGCTTGCGGGAGGTCGCCTTGATACAGCCTCAACTCCCCAGAGAATCATGTCGAGGAAGAGAAATCCAATCGGAGCGACCTGGGTCGGCAAGGTCGTGAGGTAGATCCGCATCTTGTCGACCCGCCGCGCAAGGTCCTCTGGGTCCTCCCCGAGTTGGATGTCCAGCAGAGTGATGTTCATGTCGGTGAAGATGTGCGAGAGTGTCGGCGGGTGACGAGGGTCGAGCGGCGGCATGCTGTTCTGTAATATCAGACGCGCCTCGAAGTACTCGGTCTTGAGGTCGTGCATCACCGACAAGCTGCTCTGCGTCTTGACGTGTGGTTGCATCCCCTCCATATGACTCCCGATGAAAAAGGACAGGGACTCTTTGAGATAACGCGCGGCGCGGGCAAAGTCCCCTAGTCCGAGGGAGCTTCGACCCAGGACAGACAGAGTAATCGCTAGGGGTGCGTTGTTGTCGGGGCCGTAGATGGGCGACATTTGTAGGGCGTATTCATGAGCGCGCCGAGCAGCTAGTTGGGCTTTTTGCGCATCTTCAGCCATAAATAGGCTGTGCGACAGTGCGGTAAGCAAATTCCAGCTATGGGTCGTCGGGTAAGGCAGTGTGCAGATAGTGTCCACTGCGACCTGTCTGAACTCGATCGCCTTACGCAGGTCGTTCCGGTACATTTGATGATGGTCTGCGACATTCGCGTACCATTTCGCTGTAGGTCAATTAGTATTGAAGAGCAGGCGCACAAACGATTTGCTCACCTCGTTCAACGACACCCTTGTCCTGGAAATGTGCGTTTCCTTCAGCGATAAACCCATCCATCTCGTCCGCCGAATACTGTTTGCCGCGGCTCAGAACGCCCTGCAGATACGAGATGTACACCGGATGGTCGCGCCAGGGCCGAATTCGTTCCCGCATCGAGCTGGCCCAAGGCACCGCTTTCGCGTGGTTCGACACAAACACAAACTCGTCGATCCAGAACGCCGCCCTGAACGCATCCGCTTCCCGCTCGGTCCCCTTGTTCTCCTCCGCATCCATCTCGCCCATCGTGAGACTGATGGCGTTCTGCACAGTTCGCCGTGATTTGCGAGGTCAGGAACGCCGAGAGCTTGACGCTGTCAAAGTCGTTCCACAGTGAGAGGAGCTTCTGGAAGTATATCCAAATTGCGGCTTTGAGCTGTGCAGGGAGGGAGCATGCGATGCGGCCATGTACTCGCGGATGGGGACGAGAAGCTTGAGGCGTCTGTCACTGGCGTCGATGAACGCGAGCGCTGTTTGAAGCAGCACCGCCTTGACGCCGAGGATGTTGGGCATCACCCCACGCAAGGCTTCCGTGAGCTCGGCATTGCCCAAGCCATCTGGGAGGATCGCCAACAGGCTCAACAACTCGAGCGCCTCCTTTGTCATTTGCGCACTGGTCAAGGATAAGGAGATCGAGATGTCCAGACTCGACCGCTTGTCGTAGCCGTCTGAGAGGACGAGGTCTTCGTATCGTGCCACCGTGCGAGAGTCGCTGCACAACCCTTCATCCTGCCGCGGCGCTGGAAATGAGGGTGATGGCCAGCGGGAGGTTGCCTGTAGCATTCCAAAAGATCATACACGCTCGACTCCTCGTCCTCCTGCGGGTCGCCGGCGATATCGAGGAATGTTTTGAGCGCAGGCGTCGTCTGAGATGGGTAGAAGCAGAGGGAGGAATGGCCGTGTCCATTTTACGCCTGTGGGTCGTTCTGCGCCGCGCATTGTTATCTAGCAGCCGTTAGCGTCAAGTACAAACACGTTTCGAACTTGGCGGCGTACGATTATCGCGAGATTTTTCAGTTCCGCCAATTGTCCGAGAAGCTTCGAGACCCCCGTACGCTCTCCGAGTGCCTCCCAAGGCGTCTCGAAGTTATCAAGCACCAAAAGCGCCTTCATATAGTCCAGACACTGCAGGACACGCCGTACTTGACTGTTGCGCTCAATGCCGATATGGGAGGCGATAGTGGCGAGAAGTTCTTCGGCGGTCGGCGCGCCTTCGCAGGGAACGAAGTAGATTTGGTCGCCGGGGAAGAGGGAGGCGATTTCGGGGTGATGAATGACGGATGACGCGAGTGTGGTTTTCCCGATGCCACCTGTGCCGAGGATGGCTATGCGGGCTGGGGCTTGCGGCGGTTTGTGTTTGGCGCAGGGTAGACATGATCTTCTCGACCTCCTCCTCGCGGCCATGGAAGATTTGGGGACGAGGCGGCAGCATGCTGAGGGAGAGGGAGCTATCGAGGGTAAGAACGCGGATGAAATAAACAGATGGCCATGGCTGACCTTGTCGTCATCATCGATTGCGATTTGGTAGCCTTTGGGGATGGTCAGCCAAGCTACTCGGAAAATTGACGCGTACCCAGGAGGAGGAATTGTCGGAGTTCGTTAGAGAGGGATTTTCGGACAACAGCGCGAGTAGCTGATCGTGATATTCCTGGGTCTGCATCTCGATCCGCGCGATATTCGTGAGATTCATGCGGGTGCAGTGAGCCTGTATTTCGGTCAGCAAAATGCGCCAAACGCTTGAGTATACGTTACGTACGGCGAATAACTCCAACGAGTCATGAAGCTCCGTCTGGCAGGCTTGAAGCAGGGCGGTCTGCTCGGTTTGTTTGAAAAACTGCTTTAACCGCCCCATTGCTTGCTGTTCATTTAGCACGACCATGATCCGCTGGAGCGTACTTCAAGTTGCAGCAAGTCCATAAGAATGAGATTCCGATGGAATAATAGCACGCACTCGGTGAACTTTGCGACGTCCAAGAGTATCGACGGCGACATGGCCCCGTCGACTTGTACGACGGCGTAGAGCTGGATGATACAGCAGAAGATTTTGTGTATGTGTTCTAGCAGCAACGTCATGTCCCTCTCTATTGGCTTTCGTCGTCTAAGTACATCCCTTGAGTTAACGTTCGGACTAACACGTCAGAAAAAAGCTCACCTCCAACGCCTTCGCTATCGTCATTCCACACGTCGCAGTGGTGCCCAACACGTGCATGTGGTCGCTCTCAGCAATTCCCTTGAGCGCAGACGCCGCGAGGTTGGTGTACTGAAGGACATTGGTGAAGCGATTCGTTGTTGTTGTGGTGGTCGGCATCAAGAGTCGAGAGGGATTTGCTGAGGATCTTCTAGCTGACGGCTTGATATATGGCCTGCTGACGCGGTGTTCCGAGCTCTATCGTGTATTCATTAGCGGCGTAGCGCGTACACCGGAGGACAGACCCCTCGCCGGCGTACTTATTGTGTATTGTGCTGTGCATTTCTGGTAAATCATGATGTTTCACGCGCTGCGACCGCGAGTGGGGTCGGTGGTCTCGGGCCGCCGATCCAGGCGACGTAGTACGGTCAACGGCTATGGAAGTTGCCGTATGTCCTCGGAAGAATTTTGATTCAGTTGTCGCTTAGTACAAGAGGCTGAAAATCTTTCAGAACGCGTATTTTTCGCCAGTACGAGACGAAATAATGAAACCTCGCATGGGCGGCAATTCTGCAGCAACGAGATGAGAGTCGGCTGGGACAAAATGGTGGTCCAAGCGAGGAGCAAATCGTTCGGACCTTGATTACCAATTGGTGTGACACGCCTGCCTCTGACCCTTCAATTTGACGAGCGGATCCAGCGGTGAGTCGAGCGCATTCCTCGTCGATGAACGCCACTGAGAGCTCGCAGACGCAGCGATGGCGCAATACCCCAGGGACGGGGCTCCGTACTACAACGTCAACGTCTTGCAAACGCATTCGCAGGCCCACGCTCTCCAGCCCCAAGGGCCCCAGCAGTACACATACGGAACCAACCCCCGCCAAACGTACCCCCAGCAACAACCATATCCACCGTCGTACATCCCCAATGGTGCATATCGCCTTCCGTATGCCAGCGCTGCATCGACCTCGACATCGGCTCCTCCTCATCCAGCCGCCCAATATTCGCCACAGCTACAGCCGTCTTACCCACAACCCTACTACCCGGCTCCTCCGCCACCGCAAAACGCATGGGGAGTGTCAATGCCCACAGGAGTAGAGCAACAACCGCAGCTGGTCTCTCCCGTGCCCAAGGACCCCGGGATTGGGCTGGGTTTGCAATTACTCGGCGTACCGACGACATCGATACCGGTCGTCTCGTATTATCCGACACCGCCTCCCGAAGCGAATCTGGATCTCGGAGCAGGAGAGCAGTCGACAGAAGCAGAGACGGCACAAGTACAGCAGTCGTCAGAATCGCCGTCCACATCCATCGACCCAACGACTTCTCCCTCCGTACCGGTCTTCCCCGTCATCCTCATGTCCCGGCGACACTACCGTCCCTCAGACCCTGCACGAGCGCCGGGTGTGATGATTTCGCCCAGGGCCCGGCCACCGAAGGAGATGCTTGAGAAGGCGGATGTATGGGAGGATTCGGACGACGAAGCGAAACAAGTGGTCGACGTCGTCCCAGACGAGACCCACGACGAAGAATTACGGCTCGAAGACCGTCCCGCAACACCGACACCGACACCGACCGTACCCATCTCGTTATCGTTAGCGAGCTCCTCTCCCCCATTGTCCACAACGGACGACTGGGACGTGGTCCCTTCCGCTTCCGCTTCCGCGTCTCCCATTCCTGGCTCTCCCATTCTCTCTGCAACAATACCGACACCATCTCCTCCCTCACCCCCACCAGCACCTCCCGTTAAAAAGTCGTGGGCGTCGCTTTTTTCTCCGCCGTCGACAGCATCGGCACCAGCACGTTCGGGCCTCCCAATGTCGAGCGTTGTCGGGTTCTCCATACCCGCCGAGCCGTCTTTGCTCGCTCCAGGGGCTGCCGCTGAGGGCGGTAGCGCTAATACCGCTACCGGAAGCACTACCACCAGCGACACGATCCGCTCTGCTCGCTCTATTATCTGGGGAACGTACCACCACCATACCCCCGACGTCTCCGTCTCCGACGACCTTCAAAACCAAAATCCCCCCATCGGTGCCTGTGCCGGTCCGGCTCACCCCAAGAGGCCTGATCAACACGGGCAACATGTGTTTCGCCAACGCGGTGCTGCAGGTGCTTCTCTGCACGCGCGCCTTCTATGCGCTGTTTGACCGGATGCAGGGGGTGCTGGGACCGCAGGCGTTCGTGGTTGGGGATGAGGAGGCGTTTCCGGTCGTGGCTGGGAGCGAGGCGAAGGAGGGAGATAAGCAAAAACAAAAGGCACAGGGTGTTCTGGGCCCGGCACCGCTCGTACGTGCCACAGCGGCGTTTTTGAGGGAGTTTCTCCGTGGTCAGGGGGGTGCCGGTGCCGGCGGTTCTGGGTCGTCGACACCCAAGGCCAAGGGAAAAGGCAAGGGCCGAGCGGAGGCTAGTAGTGACGACGAAGATGGCGAGGCGTTCATCCCGACTGTGGTGTATGACGCGCTCAAGGGGAAGAAGCGGTTTGACGGGATGCGGGTGAGTTTCTCTTTCCTTCCCGACTTTGGCTAACAAGTACATAACCAGGGCGGACACCAAGAAGACGCGGAAGAGTTCCTCGGCTTCTTCCTAGACACGCTGGAGGAGGAGTTGGTGGGGGTAGCGGCGTCTTTGCGAGGTCCCAGCTCAAACGAGGAAGCCAATGCGAATGCGCCGCCGCCTGTTGTTGAGGAGCGGGAAGAAGCAGAGACGGCTGAAGATGGGTGGTTAGAGGTCGGCAGGAAGAATCGGACGGTTGTTACCCGGACGGTGGGTGCTCCTCATTCATTTCTATCCTTGCTCTTCCTTCTATACCGAGCTGACAACACGTTTACACAGATCGAATCCACCGACTCACCTATAACGCGTATCTTTGGAGGCAAGTTCCGCTCGACGCTGCGGGCGCCGGGACAGCGCGATTCGGTGATTGTGGAGGATTGGAGGGCGTTGAGGCTGGATATACAGCGCGATGGGATTCACACCGTCGAGGACGCCCTAGCGCTCATCTCGCAGCCGTCGACGATCCAAATCACTCCTTCCACCACTTCTTCCTCTTCGTCCTCGCAACCCGCACCAACACCAACACCCGCACCGATATCCGCCTCCCAACAAGTCCTCATCGAGGCGCTCCCGCCCGTGCTCGTCCTTCATCTCAAGCGGTTCTGCTACTCGGCGGACCAGGGCGGTGTCGTCAAGGTCGGGAAGCAGATTGCGTTTGGGCCCGAGCTGGAGGTGCCTGTGGACGTGATGAGTGCGGGGTTACGGAAGACGCTTCCGGGAAGGCAAGGGGTGCGCTACCGCTTGTTTGGGGTCATCTACCACCACGGGTTGTCGGCGTCGGGCGGGCATTATACGTTGGATGTCTTGCATCCGGGGCGGACGTCTTCTGCGGCACCATTGCTTCAGACGGCGGCGGCACCACCACCCGGATCGTATGCGGGCGTTGCTGGTTCTAGTGGTTCGGGAGGGGGAGGGGGGGAAGGCAGCTGGGTGCGCATTGACGACGAGCTGGTATCGGATGTCCGGCCGGCGGACGTGTTTGGGTCTTCGTCTTCGTCTGTGGGTTCTACGGCACAGGGGTGGCCGACGGTCGGCGCGAACGGCAAGCCTCAGACTCGTGTGGTGCAGAGTGCTAGTGTCGAGCGGGAGCGGGAGGAGACGGCGACGGCGGATAGGTGTGCGTATTTGTTGTTTTATCGCAGGGTTGGGTGATTGGAAGTGGGAAGTGGGGGATGGGGTGGTGGTGATTGGGGCTGGGTGGTTTGGTGGTTTGGTGGTTTGGTTTGGTGCCAGCAACTAGTGCTAGTGCTGCTGCAGCTTTGGAAGTTGACCGGGCTGAAGCGGGAGCAAGACGGGAGTCGGGAGTCGGGAGTGTGGAGGGAGTTGGGAGGGAAGGGAGGGAGGGAGGGAGGGAGGCAAAATCCAAAGAGGAAGAGCGAAGATGGGGTCTTTGTGCGAGCATGGCCATGGACGACGGCCTACAGTTTACTTACTGGCTTACTTTGATACTATGCAGCTTGCTTTTTTTGATATAGAGTCTTGTCTTTTTTCGCCCATCGTTGGCTTGGTAGCAGAATACAGAATACGATAGAGAGGAAGTTGGTAGAGAGGAAGTTGGTCGATACCGCGATCTGCGACATTCTTGAGGCAAGAGTATTAGAGTAGCGAGAGGAAAGCGTCGACTTTCGTCCCTTTCTTTTTACACTTGAATACTGCCCGCCTTGCCTTGGTTACTCAAAACTTCAGCTTACTTACTACTCTTTTTTCCTTTCCTTTCAATCCCTCCATCTACGGATGAGCGAATAACGCGACGAAGATTCAGATTCAGAGACGCTGGACTTTTGTTACAGTGTAAGTATGTGCGGGACGAAGGAACAAACGAATGTATGTATGGAAAACAGAGCGAATGAAAAACAGTTGTATGTGTGTAAGTATGCAGAGCTAGAGCGAATGAAAGCAGTTGTATAGTTATATAGCGGGATACAGAAGGACGCGACGGTCCATGGCCACAGTCTGACGGTACTACACAGCAGGACCATGGAGTAGGTTTCCGTGAACGGCGTAGGTCGTACAGCATACATGATGCATCGAGCACAAATATGCAAGCGAGAACGGGAAGGACACGGCAATGGGCGCTGCATGCATGATCGCGTACACAGTAATTTCGGGATACTCCCTGGAAACCGGCGTTCGTCAGTCGGACCGTGCTCGTGTAGTAATCCAATCCAATCCATTCCGTGTTCCGTACTGGTGCGAACGCCAAGGCCGACGCCGGGTAGCACGGGCAAGATCGCGTTACACGGCCATCGGCGTCTTTTTCCCGACGATGCGAGGAATCAGGTGCGAGCAAGCTACCTCGACTCGCGAAGGGAGGGCAGTGCTGAGGCGATGGAGGTAGATCTGGATGGTGGAGGCGCTGGTATCGAGGCAGCTGTAGACGTCCCAGCGAGAATCATCTCCTCATCTCCAGCCTTTTCATCGCTCTGTTCCTCGCCAGCGCCAGCGCCTTGATAAGACGGCGGTCTCGGCCCATACGGCGGAGGCGGGTCCACAACGCTCTCGGCGCTCCACGACTGCCTCGGCAAACCCATCCAGACGAACCACCGCCCCGCCATCGCCGTGCGCAGCCGCTCAGACGGCGACGCCGATACGCGCCGTCTTCGTGAACTGGGGCTGTTTTGGTGTCGTCGGCATTTCAGGATGCCAAACGCGATGGCAAAGGCACACAGCAGGGCGAGGACGATGGCGACGACGATGAAGGGTACGGGGGAGGTGTTGCTGCCACTCCCGGAGGATGCGGCAGCTGGGGCGGGAGCGGGACTGATGAGAGACTGGGAGGGCAGTGCCGGCGCCGACGACGAGGTCTGGCTTGAAAAAGCTATCCCGTTTCCCTGATCGACAGAACTCGTGGGGTCGCCAGCGGCCGTCGTTGTCGGTAGACCCACCGAGGGGGAAAATGGATTCAGAGTGTGGCTGAATAATTTGTGCGAGTGGAAACGAAAGGGCGGCTCGGGCTCTGGGAGCGCGATTGCGAATGAAGAAAACACTGTAACAAGGCGGTCAGCGAACACGAGTAGGAGTCGCTGCGACGCACGAAAAGAGGGAGAAGACTAGGGTGGCGGCGACAGGGAGCGACATGGATGGATGGGAGTGAGTGAGTGAGAGGACCGCAGTTTTGCTGTGCCAGTGTTCCCCGCGGCCGCTGATAATCAGATCAGTGGAAAACGCCGTTGGTTCCGAGCGCAAACTTCAAGTTCAACTTGCTTCATTGGCCTACAACATGGATGCCCGCTGAGCATAATCACCGGTAACCATTCACAATCGGAATCATCTCTTCGAGTTTCGTGGAATATATTGCCCTTGTCCGAGATGGCCAAAAATACGAGGGCGGATGAGAATAGATTTAGATTTCGGGCGGAATCCCGGCGGATGCATTAGTGTCAGAGCTATTCCGGGTACTTGTCAGAATTCAGCTCCACTTTGTACGCTTGAATGCAGCCAACTGGTAGCGTCGGGATCATTACACTCCCGGTTTCACGGCGGAATGCGTTGAAATAATTGCGGGTACAGCGGGTCGATGCAGCAGTAGTTACAGTCAGTCCATGCGATGCGGTTACAGTAACAGGGTCGTAAGTGCGATATCTATCGAGTGAGAGTCAAGTCGTATGCAGGGTTTCGTAGCGGTACAGTTTGTGTCGTATCTGAAGAGAGTAATTGCGATGCTGGATACAGTGTATTGGTCGAAAGAACGAGAGGTCACGTAGACGGATAGAGCGCAGTAACCAGCGCGCGATTTTCTTTGTGGGTCATCGTAAGTAAAATCTATCATCACGCGAGCAAAAACAGAACGAACATACCCTGACAAGCCGCCTTGACGGTCCCCATCCCCTCAATCATCGCACCCTCCATCGCAATGCGCGCAGCGTCGTTCGTCGCGTGTAGCTTGTTCGCGACGAGCGCAGAGTACAGGATCGTGGCCTTGATCTCATGCCAGATTGCCCGGATGGCGTCCTCGGAGGCGGCGTAGTCGGAGATGAACTTGGTGTACAGCTCTTCGCTGGATGTTTGCATATTATGTTAGGGAGGGTTTTAAGTTGAGAGCGGAAGGACGGTACGTACCTGTCGGCGAAGCTGCTCAGCGTCATCTCCGGAACGCCCACAGTCAGCTGTGAACGGGCTCAAGAACAACGCGCAAAAAGAGGAGAGAGAGAGAACGTACGTCTGCGGTGACCTTGTTCTTGGCCGCCTGCAGAAACTTGCGCTCCTTCTCCTTGCGTTTCTTCTCCTTCGAGGCTACATACGAAGAGTCAGCCAGGTCCCAGGTCGTTTACGCGTGAAAAGGACTCGGACGCACCCATGAGCTGTTGCGCAACGGCCAGCTGCAATCTGCCACGTAGCTTTTCAACCCCCAGCCAAGAAAAGAAAAAGGAAGAAGGGAACGCACCCATGGTCGTCGCTCCCCGTCGAGCCTTGCGACGCCGCGAGAAAGTCAAAGTCGTCCCCGCCGCCGCCGCCGCCGATAGACTCAGTCTTGCGCAAGCGGGTGCTGGTCGTGTTGGATCCGCGTCGGTGGGCCATGGTAGAGTCTAGAGTTAGAGGTAATAAAGGTATAAGGAAAGGAGCGATGTCACACCGTGACCGCATCACGATCACGTTTTTGACGCGTTCTGATTTGTTGTCTGTTGTTTGTTTACAGCTTGTCTCTTCCCACCATGCAAGTCACCATAAAGCACTGGCACGCCGTTGCCCAATGGCGCTGGGACACCGGCGCCGACCATAACGACTCGGACTCTACGAGCGACGACGACGACGTCTGCGGAATCTGTCGCGTACCATACGAGGGGTGCTGTCCATCGTGCAAGGTCCCGGGTGATGACTGTCCGCTCAGTTGCGTTGTCTTTTTCTCCGGATCCCTGACGTTTCTGATTCCTTATGTATGCGCACTGAACAGTCTGGGGAGAATGCTCACACGTCTTCCACATGCATTGTCCTCCTCAAGTGGCTCGGCACGCCAACGTCTAAACAGCAGTGTCCGATGGATCGAAGGGCTTGGGGTGCGCCACCATCTTTCAACTTTCAAGTTGTCTCTGTCTCTGTTTCTCTGTGTTGATGTTTTGCATTTCCGTGCAGTGACCGCCGAGCGCAAAAGTCAACACGTAGTCGACGCTCCGATATCCATTCGTTTATGCTGGCTGGATCCGAGTCCACAGCTTCCACCACCTCCACGGCCACCGACGCCGACGCCGACGCCGAATCTCCGCAGGCCAAGCATGCGCACCACCCACGTACGGCAACTTGTCATGTAGTCGAAGAAGCTGCTGCCAAATGTCATTGTATTTTTGAGAAATCCAACACCCTTGCTTGTCGGATCACAGAATGGATAGTCTTTCCATCTGCCTCTTACGATCATGGTAAGTACTTACGTTCCAGGTACTTATGCATATCATATCACCCATATCACCCCCAGGCTGAAAGGTACCCCGAGAATGACATCCCGAATTGCGGGGTTCGTCCTCCCATCTACGTCTTCGCGCGAAGATCTCGATTATGCGGTTTTACAGTTGATTCTGCGCACTTCCAAGTCTACACCGCCTCTAGATCTGGTGCTCTTCTATCCGCCATCTGCGGGCAGACTTGTCGGACTCGTGACTCACGCACTCAAACCGTCTTGTCGGGTTCCAGTCTATATGCACGACTCCTTTCCTTTGGGAAACCTCCCCACTGGCACGGCGGCTTCGCACCCGCGGATCCGGAGCCACTTCCCGCAGATTCAACATACCAACATTGACTGTCGTACTCGTTCAGATCGTCTTGTCGGATCCCAGTTTGATGCAACGGCCTCTAGCGATATCAACATTTTCGTTCTTTCCTCTTCCTCTCGACTGCGGGATCTATTATCTATACCGTCGTCGACCCCAGGTGGATATCATGCGCTTACGATAAATCCGCCGGCGGGAGCTTCTTGCCTTCAGGCACTCCCGAACTCGTAGTTCCCGCCGGGAGCTCGTATACGCCGCCCACCCCAGGATCCGACTCTAACATACAGTATCGTCCGCGGCTTAGGCACTGTCGCAGGCATCCCGCAGCTAGGCCCAAGATCCACTTACAACGCCCTAGGCATCCAGTTTAGACCCCTCCCCTTTCTAACATTCCAATCCTATTAATTACTCGGGTAACTTGAAGCCGAGCTTCGACGCGTCTGTCCGTTGCAGAAGAAAAACCCGGCAAGTGATCCTGGATAATCAGCTCGGCCACTGGCAGCGACCTGCGCGACTTGTTTACAGTCAGCTACGTACCCGCGCTTCCAGATCCTCTTGTCGGGTGGCAACGGCATCTAGCGATATCAACGCTTTCGTTATCGCCTCTCGAAAGCGGGATCTGTTATCCATGCCGTCTTCGACCCCCCGGTGGATATCATGCGCTTACGATGAATCTACCGGCTGGTGGTGGTATCCGGCACCTTCTTCCCTTCATGCACTCCCGAACTCGTCGTTCCCGCCGGGAGCTCGTAGTACGGAGGATAATGAATCTGACATGTCGTCGCGCCGGCGGCTTCAACATTCCAACAAGTCAAGATCCACTTACAACGCCCTAGGCACTGTCCAGTTTAAATCCCTCTCCCTTTAGAACATTCCCATCCTATTAATACGGACACTTCGGGCTCAATTACTCGAAAAGTGGTCTTTCAAGCCGAGCTTCAGACCTGTCGTTGCACTAGATAATCAGCTCGGCCACCGATCTGCGCGACTTGCTTGCAGTCGGCTACCTGTCCTTCCAGACCTACTGGCAGTCTAGTAATACAACAAATGCTGGACCGCCTCTAACGATATCAACGTTTTCGTTCTTTCCTCTCGAAAAGCTCCTTACTACGGAATTCGTGCCGTCTTCGGCTAGTGGGTATCATGCGCTTACGATAAATCAGTAGTATCCGGCACCTTCTTCCCTTCATGCACTCCCGAACTCGTCGTTCCCGCCGGGAGCTCGAGGATAATGAATCTGACATGTCGTCGTGCCGGCGGCTTTCAACATTCCAACATTGACAGTCAAGACTCAAGATCCACTTGCAACGGCAAAGGCATCCAGTTTAAACTCCTCTCCCCTTTCACAGCTCTTTGCAAAATTGATGAGACCTGTCACATCTCTCCGGCGAAAGAAGTGACAGTTTTCCTTGCGCCACTGCGACCTCAGTTCTTCCCCGTTCTTCCTGAAACAACATGCGTTTGATGCGAATTTAAAAGAACTTTCTGACGATACCACATTGTAGCATAATTCATAAGATCTAAATTTATCGATATTTGGAAGCTCATATTCTTGATACATTTTGGTACCGAATGAAAGAGCTCTCAAGATCGCATCAAATGCATCTTAATTCCAGAGCCAACGGAGCAATACTGAGCTCACAATGGAACGAGGAAAACCGTGACTTCTCGCGCCAGAGAGACGTGACAGGTCTCATCAAATCTGCAAAGAGCTGTAACATTCCAATCCTATTAATACGACACTTCGGGCTCAATTACTCGAAAAGTGGTCTTTCAAGCCGAAAGCTTCGGCGCTGTCCGGACCTGTCGGTGCAGAAGATAACCCCTGGATAATCCGCTCGGCCAGCGACCTGCGCGACTTGTTTACAGTCAGCTACGTACCCGCGGGTGCCAGTCTAATGCAACGGCTTCTAGCGATATCAACGCTTTCGTTCTTTCCTCTTCCTCTCGAAAACCTCCTCACTGCGGGATCTAAGTATACCGTGACCATCTTCGACCCCAGGTGGATATCACGCGCTTACGATGAATCCGCCGGCGGGAGCTTCTTCCCTTCCTGCACTCCCGAACTCATCGTTGAACTTTCCGCCGGGAGCTTGTAAGTACGCTCGTCCACTGGCACCCCAGGATGTGAATCTAATCTTAATCTTAATCTTGACAGCGTCGCGGCTTCGTACCATCCCGCAGCTCCAACATTCCAACAACATTCCAACGTTGACAGTCGAGAGCCACTCGCAACGGCCACCAATCGCCCCAAGGCATCCAGTTTAAACCCCTCTCCTTTTTGAAAAAATCCCGATCCTATTAATATTAACACTTCGGGCTCAATACTCGTCCTAAAAATGTTCGAACATGCTCTTCGCAATGGTCGCGAGAACTCGGCGAACTCGGAGTACTGGTAAGTACACGTATCATCTCCTTGGATGCGGCCTTACCTTGCTGCTGATTATTAATATGGCTGAGCTACTTATAAGTTATACGAGCTACACGGAGATTTCATTCATTCCTCGCTTTACTCTCTCGGGCATGGTAGCCGAAAGAATGCGGGCTCTGAGCTTGAGCTGAGGCGATACATATTGGCTCATTAAGTTTCCTCAATGAGCTTCGCTTGCGTATTTGATCTTCCGGGCGTTTTGCTTGTTCGTTATTGCATGGGGAACTTGACCCACATGAGACCGAAGCTTATTATCACCATTACTCATCACGCGTCTATCTCTACTCTCTGCCAGTGGTCCGGTGTTCGAACATAAACAGCTCAAATTCCCGCTACCTTTAGGTAGTGGGTCTAGATACGAAGCGCAAAATTCAATTGGTGAAAAGCTCGATCATGCTGAGGCAGTGCGTGAACCCGTGCTCGATCAACCTTTTTTGTTCTTCGGAGTCGTTCGCGACGCGGCGACGGGACGCTTGCACCATTCCGGCTCTCCCCGATCTGTCCGAAAACGGCGATCACCGTGGTCCGTCCGCATCACGTCAATTGCTGTGACCGATGCCACTTGAGCTCGCTCTCTTCCTCCACATCCACCATGCTCGTCTCTATCAAAAACATCAGCTTTCATGCGACGTACACGGCTCATTCCCCCTGTTCTCGCATCGCGCGCTCCGCTCTCTCACGCTTGGACTGTTTTCGGCCTGATCTCCCTCGCCTTGCGTCCATGCAGCTGGAGTGCCTCGTTGATGGCTCTCCATTCACATGCACCCTGGATCTTCAAGTCTCCGAAGGCCTACCAGCTGATATCATCCTCGGGGCTGACTGGCATGTCTTGCTTGTCGCAGAACGCTCTCAGTCCGACCCGGACACTCCACGAGGTTGGTCTTCACACTGAAGTCCTACGTGCTTCTGACCGCTAGCATTCTGGATAGTGCAATCATCTGCTTTCCCTCGTGTCGCCAAACCTCAAGCTTCCCCCGTCGCTGTCGCGGAAGGTCCGTCGTCCGCGCACACACCAATATTTCTGGCTGACATATGTAGGACAACGCGACGGACCTCGTCTCCCTACCCACACCCACAGTGTGGACCCTCCTGATCTCAGTCCTGAGCCAGAAGGGTCCGTGGGCTTATCCATTTTGCACGACAATATTTTTTCTTGCAATAAATCTCGGTCACGCATCTCTGTTTTTGATTCCGATATCGTGAAGGTGCATCACTTGATGGATCTACACGGTCTTAGAAATCCGTCGGGTAGCATTCTTGAATGCCGCCGTATTCTGCTCTCGCATCTACTCACCGGTGCATGTGTTGAATTTGGTAATCATGGTCGCAACGGGGCTCATACCGCTTGCCGTAGGGTCAGCGAAGGTGTCGCACATGCCAATGATCTTACTATATCACTGCTCGCGAAGCTGGGTTCAGTGGTATCCGATGTTCTTGCTACAGACCGCCTCGAGTTTATTGCTTCTTGCCTAGGGATACATGCTACTGCTAATGACACGCGACGGAGATCAACTCTGCAACGAAAACTTCGCGCAAAAGTTACAATTTTGGAGGCTGCTGCTCTGACCGCGACAGATGTGGCTGAGACGTTCAACAAGCTCGGAGACCAGTCCCGCCCTTCCCTCATCGCCCTCTGCTCATTACATGGTGTCCCGCTCCCCCCAAAATACAATAATTCTACCCTGCGCAAAGCTTTGTTTGCACACTTCGACAGCGGTTCATGTCAGAGAACCTCTTCTGACGGTTGCCAAAAAATCTGTCTTGATTGGCAGAAATCAGATTATTCAAGTGCTCAATGGGATATCTTCTTTCTCTCTTCAATTCTCAAAAGTGCTCGTCGCGATGATCTTCGGG
>JARIHP010000336.1:0-20701 GCA_029282125.1 Mycena amicta | reverse complement strand
CCTCAGGCTGTCGATGCCTCAGATCGCCAACGTCGAGCGGGCAATACAGACGGCGGCGGAAAACGTCGAGCGGTTGATGTCGAGGGTCAACGACGAACAGAGACGGTTCGACAACGAACGGAGACGGGGTTCACTCAGGCGCAGGCCCAACACCACCTCATCAACAAGCAGGTCAGCAAACGACAGGCAGTAGAAGCGAACGTCAGTTTCGCGTTCCTTGGCACGACGTGCATGATACTCAAAGATCGTTCAGCTCTCTGCTACGCAAGTGCAAGCGCAGGGATTGCATCAATTGGTGAGTTTGCCTAGGCCATATTCTTGCTTGATGAATAACACAACGGACAGAACAGAGGGCTTCAAAATGAATTAGATCAACTAAAGCAACAGCGCGCGATCGATTTACGAGTGGTGGAAGATATGCAGAAAAAAATGCAGCAAATGGTCGAAGAATTTCAAGTAAGCTAACGCCGAGGCAGATAAAGACAGACTGACCATTGATTTTTTAGACCCAGGCGCAGGCATATGCCGAGACGGCCGATAGAAAGGCGTTCGAATCGGCGCAAGCGTGGGTGACACAACAGACCCAACAACACGAGTCGGAAGTAGACCAACTTCGGGTAAGCTGACGCGGAGACAGATGGAAGACCTGACTGACTATCAATGTTCAGACGGGTATGCAAGCGGAGCAGAGGCGAATGACCGACCAGCATGAGCAGCTCCGGGTAAGCCACGGCGAGAACGAAAGACTGGACTGACCATCGATGTTCAGACCCAGACGAACGCTAGGATGGCAGCAGTCGCCGCTCGTCAAGTTCGTACTTCAGGCACTTACACCTCCGCTGCCGCCAAACGCGATCAACAAGATCGACACATCCGAAAGTTCCAGGAGGAGCTTGCAAAACATCCCGGCGTCCGTATCGTCCCAGCCCCAGCCCCAGAGATGGAGGAGGCTCCTGCCGTCCAGGACAATGCAGAACGGATGAAAAGTGTGGCAGATTGGGTAGCTGTGCAAATGGTCAACGAAAAGAAGATGAAAGAGAAGGATATGAGCAGAAGGCGGGCCCCAAGTAGCCTTGCCGCCGCACGGAAGGAGCAGCAGCGCAAGCTCACCCGCCCAACAGATCATGAATACAAGGTAGGAACGGCCACCGATCCCTTCTTGACCAACACTGACGTCGTACCTAGAATTTGGTGCGAAATATTTTTGGCGACGCCACGGGCCTCCGCCACACAGAAGATGCCCGAGGATTTTCTCCAGCGCCGGCAAATCTGGTGGAGGATTGCAAGAACGGGCAGAGTCAGCCACCGGAGAACTCATTCCAGTTCTTCTTCGGGCCGAGTTACGCGTCATGCCTCTGGAACCGCCTCCTCATCGGCAAGCTGGTGGACCAAACCGTAGACGCCCGAAAAGAGAACCCCGAGCTTCAACACCTCCCAGACGTGGACCGCGCATATATCACAAGCCTGCACAACAACATCCTCAAAAGAATGCAAGAGGAGTGGAAGCGACATCAGCAGCGCCCAGCCGAAACGGAGGACCAGGCTCACACCCGTGTGGCGGAGCTCGCAGAGAGACGGCGCGTAAAGGTTGTTAGCAACTCGCGAAAGGCTCGGGTACGTCGTCACTCTTATCTGGATTCGAGTCGCTGGGAGCTGACCTTTCTTCGCTGTAGAAATTGCAAGCAACTGGACATCGCGAAAAAGATGAAGGGTGTTTACCGTGAAGAGCATCAGGCTGGCACCCGGGACGTCTTCGAAAACGCCATCCAGGTTCTCAAAGCACTGGGCGCTGCGGGGATGTCTTCGGAGGAAGAAACGACGAGCACTAGCAAGACACAAAATGGACAATATCACAGGACTACGGCGTTGGAGGTCAAAATAGTGCCCTGGCGCGCCTTCGCCGCAGACAACTTCATGGAGATGCTTGACTTGGTTTCCGAAAGAAAGGACAACCCGAAGGCATTTCAGTGGGCACGACCGGATTCGTGGCCACTGAGTTCTCAGAGTCGCTCCCTCCTGCCGGACTTCCACGAAACTTATTCAACCCGCGATGGCTGGAGAACGAGCAACAGTATGACCCAGACATCGTTGACACCTTCAAGATTGGCGAACCAAACTTCAGCCTACGTCGCTTTCGAATTCAACGGGTTGGAGCAGAGCTGGGGCGAAGACGCGGGGGAACGACGGCGATGATGAAGAAGAAGAAGAAGAAGCCTTCACTGATGAACTTGAAGAGTGAAAACGCATCCAAGAGTCAGGGCCTTGGAACGACGCACTCAGCACGGTAGATCGAGACACGTATTTATTTGCATTCTTGTACACAATAATATACATACTCCCTAATCTTTCCCGCCAAACCGATGACCTGGATCGTTGCTCTCCAGTTGCTCTCCGAGGACTACCGTCACATATCCGTGACACAAAATCTTTTGCTCTTAACCATCAACTGACGAGCGCAGCGGTGTTCCCTGCGCCCTCTACCAACTACTTTCAAAACTCTCGAAGTTGACCAGTGCAGCAGCGGCATTCCCTGCGCCCCCGATTGTCTGTCGTCTCTTTTGGTACGCGTTTCCTTGAACGTAATGCAAGCAACTCACCCCGCTCTTCAGTCCATAACAGTCAGCATAGCCGATGTCGTCAAGGGTAGTTCCACGACAGGCCACGCCACTTGAAGATCTTCACTAACGGTTCTCAAAGACCACAGGTCGGCAGTCGAAGGGTCGGTACTCTCATGCCCGCATCGGTCCTCTTGCCGGCTTTGATTCGTCCGTCGCCGGTCTCAAACGTTCAACTCGAAGTGGCCCCTGAACGAAAGACGTTGTTTCGCCGCCGCTACGTCAGCATCGACGGAGAAGATTTCGAGCTATGGTTGCCCAACTCGAACTTGGAGGTTTTTTTGCCTGGACTGCCGCAAGAGTCGTACCGTCTCCAAATGACGCCAAACCCACACTATCGACGTTACGACAGCTCATGGGGACGATTCGACTACAAGAGATACCCGCAATATCTACTCTCCGCTCCTCCATATGCGCCTTACATCAGACGCGCCGAGCTTGTCAACAGTTCTGACCCTCAATATGTCCTCTATGGGCCACTGATGGACTTTTGGGATGGGAAAGAACGAGGGGCGCTTTGGCAGGGTTACCGCCAAGGCGTTCCAGCGCCTGAATGCCACCGTGACACATTTCCGAGACCAGATCAAGTCGTCACTCCCATCGTTCATCCCTCCTGAAGGCGGCTCGCGACTGTGTTCCAGAAGAACCAGCAACAAGTCTCGCTCAGAGTTTGCAACGCGATCAGGCCTGGGACAGCGCGCTGGACGAGTTCACACAAGTTCAGTGGCACTTGCGACGAATGGAAGCATGGATCTCCTGGGTCAGCCAAAAACAGTCCAATGCGACGGACAGGAGCACGTTCCCCTTGGCAGACGACTCGTTTATGGGGGCTTGGGTGAACGGAGGATCCGCCGAGCGTATTCGTGAACTATGTCTGGCTCGAATTCCGTGCTTCGTGATCGCGAGGGTTACCCGCGACGATATTCCCAGTTTTGCCAATGGCAATGAGACTCCGCGGTTGTCCTTCATGGCAGGCACAGTGACCGAACGCTTCCTGGATAAAGACAACCCGTACCTGCAAATGGTTCGGCGAGAGGTTCCTGGGTTTCAGCCGAGACGGTTCACAGACGCTGTTCCTTTCGGGGCTCCTCCGCCCTTACGACGAGGAGAAAGTGCGACGGGCTTCCTTGCACTATGTCCGTCCCGGTCACTCCTTCGCCACCAAATTCCCCAAATTCAACAAGAACAACGCCGTCTTGGCGAATGAACCCTCCCCGTCTCTTGCTCCCGTGGACGCTTCTCCAATCCAGCAAGACCCTTTACCATCTCGCGATGTCCGTCCCAATCACTCCTTCGTCACCAGATTCCCCAAATTTAACAAGATCAGGCGGAATGAACCATCCCCGTCTCTTTACTCCCGTGGACCCTTCTCCAATCCAACAAGATCCTATGCCATCTCACTCACAGGCTAAAACCCCGCCCCGAATTATCGAGCTCCCGCCTGGTGGTATGGAGGAAGCGATGAGGTTGGCGGACGATGCGGACGACACAAGTGACGGTGATGAATGGGATCCAGAGGGCGAATTACCTCACTCCCCCGAAAACGTTGAGCTCCAGCCAGTCTTGCCTACGCCGCGTCAAGTATACGAGGACAAGGTTGATTGGGTCGAACCTCCGCCAATCCAACACTAGAATGAAGTCTCTCCTGAGGAAATCCTTGATGCAATTCCGCGTTGGGAAGACGGCCGATGGGAAACCTGCCATGTTCCAAGGCAAAGGGGGTCATGGCAAGCGTTTTACGACCGGGCGAATGCTCGTGTCGTGTCGATCCCCAATTACACGCCACCGCCAGGGGTTGTCGAACCCGAGCTGTATGGCTTACCGCCTCCACCCATGTATGCCTTCGAGCGCCGAGCGGATAGCGGCTGGAAACCTGTTCGGCCAACGAGTTGGCTATACGAAAAAATTGACATGGTCCGAGGACAAAAAGTCGGGCAAAAACCGCCGATTCCGCGTCACGATCAACTGCAGGCCCGCGAATCTCCTCCCCGCCCTTTCACATGCTCCGCCTCTACATCCGTCAACGATCGGAGCATCAAGTCTTTCTCTGCCGAGCAGCTCGCGGGTTACCGCAGAGCAACCTGTTGCAGAGATGGCCTCGGAGGATAGAGGTCTGTCTGAAACGATCTTTCTTTCAATTTCTGACTTCCTTTCAGCAGCTCAGCAACAGCAACAACCTCCAGCACCGCAACGTGTTGGAGATCTGGTGGTTCAGAAAACACAAGGCAGGGCTGAAAGGGTACATCAGCTGCAGGCCCGCGAGTCTCCTCCTGCCCGTTCGCCCGCTCCGCCTCTACATCCGTCAACAATCGGAGGCCTCAAGTCTTTCTCTGGCGAGCAGCTCGCGGGTTACCGCAGAGCAGCCTGTTGCAGAGATGGCCTCAGAGGATACCGGAATGGTGCATGGGCTCTCGAAGCATCCTGTTGCTCCGCCAAATTTTGGGGATTGGCAAGATATCGGAGGCGATTATTCGCGATCCCGACATTCCAGCCAATTTCATCGCTCGTCTCTCTCCACTCGTCGTCAGCCCCCCCGCTATCGTTCTCCACAGCGACGGTCGCGGTCTCGATCTCCGCCAAGGCCAAGTTCAAGCGGTCGAAAAAATACATCCCAATATACCTACAGACACGATTATTCGGGTTCCCGCCATTCCAGCCAATTTTCTCGCTCGCCAAGTCGCTCTCGCTCTCGTTCTCCGCAGCGGCGGTCGCTGTCTCGATCTCCGCCAAGGCCAAGCTCAAGCGGTCAAAGAGAGAGGTCCCGATATGCCGACAGACGCGATTATTCGTGGTCCCCCATCCTCGTCGTTCGCCAACCCGCTCTCGTTCTCCGTGGCGACGGTCGCGGTCTCGATCTCCGCCAAGGCCAAGCTCAAGCTCAAGCGGTCGAAGAGATCCACCACAAACGCGAAGCCGCTCCCCAAGTCCCTTTGCGAATTTCCCGCCGCCTCAGAGTCCAGGAGCGACGACGTGAGCACCAACAGTGGTGCTTGGAGTGTTTTCAGCTGAACAGCATCCAGAGTGGAACTCGATGTTGACTAGGCAAACAGATTGTTTGCGGGCTAAGATGGAGTTGAAGTCTTCCATGAAGGCCACCGTTCAATCAGCTGAAGTCTCCCTGTTGGACAGGATCGGTGGGTTTTCGCTGGAAGAGAGGCTGCTGCCGAGGGCTGAGCCGCCTACAAGCTTGGGTTCGCCCGCGCTGGAAGCAAGGCGTCCTCCCTTCCAGGAACGTCTTGGGGCTGGTCAACGACGCTCTCTGTCTCCCTCGTATGTCGACAGGGAGGATGGACCCCAGCGCAAAAAGGCAAAACATCACCTTGTGCAGCAGACAGAGAATGGCAAAGGTCAGGAGGGCCGCAAGCGCAAAACTCGGCGCAGCAAGCCCAACGCCCACAATATCGCCCGTGCCTATGCCAGAAAAGTGGCAAAGGACAATATCTTTGGCGAAAGACGGCTCACTGGACCAGTTACAACAGCGACTGCCGGTTCTTCATCAGTCAACGCTTCTCACCAGACCACGACGACGACGGCTGCCGGTTTTTTCAGTTGCGAACGCTTCTCACCGGGCGAGGACGCAGAGGAGCGACGACGAAATTTCCCCTGGGCGATGACTACGGGGACTCGGAATGACGGGGTTTGTGTGTGCATGTCAGACAGATTGCTCGTAATGATATCGATTTCTGCAATGTATTCAACATCTATTCGTGCTTTGTATTGCTACCATAAAGTGAAAATGCAAACCACAGCCCGCAAAAGAGACCCTGGCCGTGACATACTAGTAGTGACATCTGATCACTTTCGAGTTACCCTCATGGTCATTCGACGTGCAGCAGTGGCCTTCCCTGCTCCTTCGAGTGACCGGCGGGTCATTGACTCGCCAATACATTCTTGCCAGTATCTCAGAACTGGCGAACAACGACTCTTCGTATACTCCCGAGTCGCATTTGGAATTGGCGAACGAGACCTGGTGCAGCAGCGGGCTTCCCTGCTCTCCCGAGTGACCAGCGGGTCATTTACTCGCCAGTGTATTCTTGCCAGCATCCTCTCAGAACCGGCGAACAACGTGTACTCGCAAGTCTCCCATCTGGAATTGGCGAACGACCTTGAGTCAGACTTGGTGCGGAAGTGGGCTTCCCTGCATTGACTTCCTCCTCTCTTTCATCCGGCTCCAAGTCGACCACAAGCAACTCGCACTCTTCGAATTATATTGTCCTCGCCTCTCCAAGCTCCTTCGCGTGGTGCGCTGGCACAGCATAGTCGATGAGAGCAGCGGGATACCCTGCTCCCGTCTCTTTGTCTCAAACTACCAACGAGTGTCATGGACCCATTAGGGCGTTTCACGCGCGCGTTTTGATGTGTTTTCGACCTGTTTTCGATGTAGTTTTCATTTCATTTTTGAGAAAAACAGAAGCAAAAACCGGTCAAAAATGAACCCCGTTTGAAACCCCACCGATGAAAATAAGTCTGCCCCAAAAATGACTTGCATTTGGGTGTACGCTTGCACGTATGCTTGTGCCTTCCCGTGATGCCCCGCGTCCCCATCCGGGAACGCCTCCTTCGCAATGCAGCCCAGTATGCCGCAAGGCTCCACTTCTGGCGCCTGAACAGGCGCCGACAGCGAGAAGCTGACGAGGATGCCGTCAACGGCGTCTTGACTCCTCCCACGAGCGACATCGACTCGGACGACGATAATTCCCTCTCCTCCCTCTCCTCCCTTTCCTCCCTCTCCTCCCTCTCCGATGACTCCGGCTACGAGGTCGATGATGGCCATATGCATATGATGGACGAAGAACAAGAGGAGACCGCCGCCTACCATCGCGAGTACGAGGCTCTGCGCGAGCATGCTGCATATCTCACGTACACACGGGTCCTCTTCCCGCACGCGGTTTCCAAGAGCGAGCAGCTCACCCTTGTCTTGAACGAGTACAAACACGACGATATACCTCGGTTCCGCCGCAATCTCCGTGTCACCCCAGACACCTTCGACGCCCTCCTCAAGCTCATCGAAAATCATGCAGTCTTCATCAGGGGAGAAGGTGCGGCAGCGCAAACGTCCGTCGAGCACCAGCTTGCCATCGCCCTCTTTCGTTTTGGCCATTTCGGGAACGCCTCATCGGTCGAGTCCATCGCGTAGTGGGCCGGCAAGTCTGCGGGCACTGTCGTGAATGCCACACGCCGTGTCATGATCGCGTTCTTATCTCTACACGACACTGCCGTTCGTTGGCCCACCGATGGAGAGAGGGAGGAGGCGAAGCAGTGGGTGGAGGAGCAGTCGTGTGCTGCATGGAGAAATGGATGGCTTTTTGTCGATGGGACGCTCATACCACTCGCCGACAAGCCGGGACACCACGGGGAGGCATATTTCGACAGGAAGTCGAACTACTCTCTGAATGTACAGGTGCGTGCCAGCGTTGCTCGCGCTATCTCATTTCCTGACACATCTTTACTAGCTCATTAACCTCCCTAACCTGCGCATCGTCGACTACGTCATTGGGCCCACCGGCAGCATGCACGATTCAACGGCATTCCGCGAGTCTCGCACGTACAAAGAGCACGGACAACTCCTCAACCGGCACGAATGGATCTGGGCTGATGCTGCATATGCGTTGCTTGTCTGGTGCATGACGCCGTACAAGAAGCCCGCCAATGCCCTCCGCGACAACCGCGTCTACAACTATTTTGTTTCCACCGTGGGCTATCTCCAGACGTCGTTCATTTATAGCTAACCCGTTTACAGGTCCGCATTCGATCCGAACACGCCGTTGGATTCCTTAAAGGACGTTTCCAGTCACTCCGCGGCCTGAGGCAGCAAATCAAGAACGAGCAAGATCATCTTCGAGCCATCGAGTGGATCCGCACATGCATCGTCATCCACACACTTATCCATGACATCGAGAAGGACATTACGACGCAGGAGCATGAGCGGTGGAACACAGAGCTGAGGAACGATGGCGACTCGTCGTCGTCGTCGTCTGACTCTGACATGGCAGCGGGGAATGCGGGGAATAGGGAACGCGAGACAGCAGGGCAGCGGAAGCGTCGCAAGTTAAAATCAGCTCTATTCGCTAGTGGTGTTACTGGTAGACGTAGAATTGACTAAATCGTTTGTGATAAAACCAAGCCCATCCGCTGTTTCGAGATCAATCGTACCGTTGTAGTCCGTCCCGAACGTACTTGATGCATAGCTGCTGCTCGACCGTGAACCTCCGTAGAACCCTTCCGACAGTGTGTCAAGACGATAATCCTCTGAACCATGCATGCTCGCATTCCCAAGCGAGTTATACGCTGAGCCAGAGGGGCTTCCAGACCGGGCCGGTGGAGGTGTGAGCCAATTGCGAAGCATGGGAGTCATGCGGGGAGGAGTATTACTCGGAGCATACACCGGCTGGTGCGCACTGGCAGAAGGTCCAGCGAGAGGGAGCGGAGCTGATGCGGACTGGGAGGGCACGCCCGGTGGGAGTAAGCGTAAGAGGATGTCGTTGAGCATGGTGGTCTGCTGCTGCTGCTGGGCGAGCTTGGCCTTCTCGAGCTCCATCTTGGTCTGTTTGGCTTTCATCTTTGCAATCTCGAGCTTCATCCGCTGTTCGTGCCGTGCGTCAGACTTGTCCATCTCTCGCTTGTGTGCCGCGTCGAGCGCGTGAAGATCGAAGCCGCGTCTGGACACTGACTCTGCCACGTCGTCGCCGCCCTTGTGTTTCTTCGACTCTTTCCCCTTCTTCCCACCCCCTGCCTTGTCACTCTCCTTCTCCTTCTCCTTCTCCTTCTCCTTGTCCTTCTGCTTTGACTTGTCCTGCCCCGCCTTCGGTTTAACCTATCAAGTATAGTTAGCAGTTGGCGACGATGATCCCAAACAAGTCACCTTCTCTATGTCCTTCTCTTTCGTAGCCTTGCCCAACTTCTCCACCGGTGGAAGCTCATCGTCGCTATCCACATCGATCGGGCTCGTCGAGTTGCGTGTGTACTCGTCGTCAATATCGCTTGTCTTGGCTGCCTCGTCGTCATCTTCACCGTTATCTCCGACATCGTGTTCTGATTGAGCCCCGCTGCTCTTCGTGGACGAGAACAAGCCAGTAGCGGTGCTGCCGTGGTCGAGCCCGTGCGATGCGTTGGAGACTCCGATGGGGTCAACGCTGGGAACACCCGATAAGATTGGGTGCAATTCGTCCCAGAACGGCCACGTTGACTGGATCTTCTCTGTCTTCGAAGTCACCAAGGGACCCGCTCAGCTCTGTTTGCAACTCACGGATTGGGTTAGCGTGGTCTTCGCCCTCTTTGACACCACCGCCAGTAACCTTGAGGGTCTTGGCATGCTCCGAATACTGCTTGCGGAGACTGTCGAGGTGTGTGAGTTGTAACGCTGGGGAACTAACTACTACGCACCGGTTCCACAGCTGGATTGTGGACTCGACAAACTGGGTTGGGTTGGCGAGGTATTTGTCCTGCCATTCCTTTGGGACGACGGCGCTTGTGAAAACCTGCCTCGTCACAGGCCCAAACATGACCTCCTTGCCCTCCTTCCCCTGCGCCTTACTACGCTTTTCCTTCTTGGCGCCCTGCACCGAGTCTCCAACAAGCTTTCGGCAGAAGTCGTCGTTCTCGGTGAGATATGCGGTGAATTGGTGCACCCAGTCCGGGTTCTGAGCCCACGGAATGGACTCAGCGCGAGGTTTTTTGGGTTTCTTGGTGCTGTCGGCGGGCGGCTCGGCGCTGGCGTTGCGCTTCCTGCGAGGGGGCATGAGAGATCGTACGAGAGAGCCTCAGGAGGTGGCTGAGTAGACACATGACTTGTAGAAAAATAGATTCAAAAATGGATCATCGAAAACCTGAGGTCTGAACAAAAACAGCTCTGGAGCTGTTTTTGCATGGTGTACAAATTTTCGAAAACTGATTTTTGATGCCAAAAAACAGATCCAAAAATAAATTCAAAAACACATCGAAAACACATCGAAAACGAGCGCGTGAAACGCCCTATTGTGTTTTCGACTTGCCTCAAAACTCAGTACTGCTCCTTTGTCTCAGCGAACCGTGATAGGGACCCATTGTACACTTGCGTGAAATCGCTACCTTCAAGGCGAGAGAGCAGCGGGATACCCTGCTCTCCCATCGACAAACAAGTACACGAGTGTTTTGGACCCATGGTGTTTTGGACCTGCATGGAATCGCTTCAAGTCGAGAGAGCAGTGGGATGCCTTGCTCTCTCGTCTCTTTGCCTCAGCGCACCCGAAGACAAACCCAATCAACGAGGGTCATAAACCCACAGGTCTTTTCGACTTGCATCAGATCCATTCCTCAATCGCGAACATCTGCTGGAGCGACAAGTGTTGTCCAGTCCGGCCAGTTGGTCAAGTCAGACGCCACAACACATCTCGAAAGCGGCGACATGGCTCGAGTTGCGTGAACTGAAGAAATCCATAGCAAGTGCGCGATGTTTGAAGCAGTTTCGTACGCTCCGTCTCAAAGTCCAGTCAAACCAGCTGCAACTCGGTGTTTCGAGAGCTCAACCCATGTCGCTGGATTTCTGAAATGGACGTGCGGTATCATCGTCCGACTCTTGCGTGGCGGAGCATAGAAGCTTAGTTCACGTCAGCTCGCCAATTACGCCAAACGGCAGAACACTCGCCTCGATGGCAACGCCTGCCGTCCCGCCCATCTCCAGCTCGGGCATCGTCCTTCAGTAGCTCTCGAATCCAAGGAGGTTGATCAAGGACATTCGGAATATCTCAATAAGTTATCGTGCCAACGGGTATGTGCTCATTTTCCCCCCTCAAATCCATTCTGAATAGACATCAAATAGTATTCGTTCCCCTATGCTGCATGCCGCTCAATCTCAACGGCAACATCGACAAACCCGCGCTTCCGTTCCGGGATGCGCCGCAAGCGATTGGCAGTAGTGCTCCCGCTACCGCGCGCAAGGGCAGCAACACCACGGAAGACATCATCCGGCAAATACTCTCCTGCCGAATGCACCGCAGCCCCGTACATACTAAGCGCAAAAGGCCTCCGCTGGTGCTCACCTCCGTGTCATTTCAAACTCTTTCTTTGGACGAGTTTGCGGCGTCTTGACGTTGAGTCAGATGGCGGAGAGGAAGAGATGGGTTCGGAGGAGATCGCGGACGAGCCAGGTGGTCGCCAAGTTACAGCAGACTCGTGGCTACAACGGTAAACCCTTGAATCGACGTCAAAACAGCAGAACTGACCTGGGTTTAGATACCTGCGACGGCCCGACTGAATGGACTCCCTCTCAGTGCAAGATGTCTTCACAAAAATACTCCTGGCGTCAAAAAAAAAAAAACGAGTCGCGAAAGCGCAAATAGCGACGTAGTGTTGCAAATTCAAGAAACAACAACCAAAAGACCAAGAAAACGGCGCAATCAGGGAAGAAGAAGAAGTGCAAGGTGTCTGTGGACAATATCGTCGTTCCGGACGATGTGGACGCCTTCCAGTCCCGAGCGTGAGGATGATGGTGTCGGGAAGGATTTTACGGGCGATTCACACTCTGATGTTGAAGTTGCAGAGTAGTAGAAGGGATATGTCGTGAGGATGTTTCCGGGAAGGATTTATTTTCCCCAAAAACCTGCGGTAGCCGATGTCCGACTGTCTCTCGAACTAGAAGCGTCTTCCCTCTTCCCCTCTCGCTCGGTCTCGCCCGTTTCCGAGACACCTCCGCCGCGAACGCCGACTCCGCTTCCCGCTGCGTTCGAATTCGGGTTGTGCGACAACAACGAGGATCTGTATTTTGCCAAGCTTGTGCTCTCGGGTGCGGAGGTCGAGCCAACGTTGGCGGATATCGCCTCGTGGGCAGCAGCGACCTGGGGTGGTTGTCGATCATCCAGCGCAGCTTGATGGCTGAGAAGTAGGTGGAGACCGGGAGACCGGTGCTGGGGAAGCGCAGAGCGTCGGGGCCCTTCTTCCATTTGCCCGGAGACACGATCTGGGCGAGCTTGTGCTCAATGCTGCTTGTGCTCAATGCTACTTGGTGCGCGAGTCGGTCCACATAATAGCCCACCATGACGGCTTGCCGGTTTTGTGCCATGCGACGGCGGTCTCTCGCTGGTTGGCGATACCTTTGACAGGATGAAGCACACAGCAGAACCTGGTCGTACTCGCTCAGCACGGTACAGAAGATGATGCTCGTCACGCTAGGAAAGGACATTAGCACATTGGATGGCGACAGAGGGCAGTATAACGCACCTCTCGAAGCAATGTATCCACTTCTTCCTCTCCGACCGTTGACCACTGACGTCGAACATGTGTATTGACATCCCGCCCATGGTAAACCGCGTCTCGGTGATGCTGGTGCTCTGCACTTGAGCGCGGAGGACGTCTTTCTCGCTCCCATGCTCAGAATGGACTCTGGAGGAATACGGTGACGCACCGATGACTTTGACGCTATCGGCTGCCCAAGTCAGCTGCTTCCAGCTCGTTCACTGCGCCCTCGATGCACTTGTCTGCGTACAGCACTCGCATCTCTTTCTGCTGGCCAAGTTGAGCTTCTCGTACCTGCGTCAGCGCTGAGGACAACTTGGAGGAGCCGGATTGAAAACATGGTGATCGGTATAAAAACCCTCAAGTTGTGACGATGCGACACCCAGGCCCGCTTTCAACCCTCATCATCTACACCCACCAGTGCCCCACTGTTCATAACCGCAAAGAGTACATTGTATTCAACATTGACGTTGTATACAAGGCACTGATTATTTTGTAGATGAACTCGAAATCTGTTGGCGCTGCGAGTCTCCCCGGTGTCCACAACCGAGTCCACGCGGAAAACCACACGCTTGAAGCGGTAAATTCTCATCTCTTGCATAATCTACCTCGATCTGACAACGATCCTAGCCTCTTCGCTCTCCGACGTTCAGCAGTCGACTTGCGAATGCGATCCGATGGGTCTTGGGTCTTGCCCAACCCGTTTCCCTCCCAACTCTCCCCGTCTAGACATTCCTACGGCAAGTTAATCGCTTTCTCGTGTCTCTTACATGTAGCTAACATCCTATCCAGCGTAGATATTCGAGCTAGACATTACTTCTTTTCCATAAATTACATTGGGTTATCGACTTGAAGGGTGGACCTGGATGGTGGACCTGCAGGTGGACCTGTAGGTCCAGGATATTCTAAGAGTTTCTGCGCCCATTTCTGCGCCGTTGAAACCAGTCGTTTCAACAGCCATTTCAGCGTCGATGGAAACCTATGCATTCCAAAGAAGCTTTCAGCACAGCTGAAAGACTTGATTTCTGTAGAGCTGAAGGCACATAGAATCTCTTTGTTTCTGTGATGCTTTCAGCTCAACCGATTCTCATTGTTTCTATTCCTTTGAAATGCATGCTGATGTGCGTCGTTTCTAAAGCTGTTTCAGACGCGCTGAAATGCATCGTTTCGTTATAGCCGATTCGCGCTCAGATTCGCGGCAAATATAATCCAGTTTCAGCCCGAACGGAAACTGCACATTTCTCCTGCTCTGATTCTCATTCTGATTCTACTCGAATCAGCGTACGTTTCTACACACTCATATATTTTGCCCTATCCGGTGTGAACACTCAAGGCCGGCGCTCTAGAATTACCTAATCAATGCTCAGGTGACAATAATGACAAATCAATCATCAGTCAAGTCATCAGGATGGCGCTATATCATCAGGATGGATGACTACCAGGTCATTAGCTCATCTAGAGCAGTCTAGGCCTCATGACACATTGAAAATGACAAGTGGACATGTGACTATGACTTCATACCCTTCCGGAGCCGCCCAGACACCTTCCAGAGCCGCCCAGACACGTCCGGACCTATAATGACCTCGTTGTAGAGAGCCAAGAAGCAGCGACATCGTCTATGACTTCATTGCAGGGCAATGACATCGCTTTGAGGATGATGTCACCTATGACATCATTGGACCCAGAGCAGTATATAAAGGCCAAGGAATTGACAGTAGAATAGACAACTTGTACCCCCCACTTGTACTTGCACTTACCTCTACCTTGTATTCCAGTCTGATACTTCTTGTATCTTATCCTGAATACATCTTCACTTTGTTGTGAACATTCTCTGACCTGGTCCGAGTTTTTCAATACTTCTTCCAAGTCCCCAGTATCCTGCAACACTATTGTCCTTTGCTGGACCTCTACCTTGCTTGTGCTGTTCGTGATTTTGTGTTGTTCTTCTTCGAGATCTTCCTTCAGAAGATTGTTTGAGACATTTATTGTGCATCCTCACCTTCCATCTACCAACTGCTGAGTTCATCTTGGTGAACTTATCCCCCCCCACCTATGTTTATTTGTTTATTCTTGGTGTGCATCCAATACATTCAAGTCTAAGATAGACTTGAGTGTGTGCTGTAACCAGGAACCCTTGCAAGTCTTCCGTAGACTTGTTCACAACTACGCAAAGTCCTTTGGTAGGCAACCCCCACGAACGCAAAGTCCTTTGCATCACCAAAAGTGTCGGCCCCTAGTCCGCACCTCGCGAGCCCGACGATCGCGGACTAGCGCGACTAGGCTCGCCGCAGGCTGACTAGGACGTTGACCGAATGACCATCCCCGACTAGGGTCACCGAGGCTAGTGACCCTAGTCGGGGCTCATCGCCCTCGCTAGGTGTGCGATTCTCGTGCCCATCGTCGCGGCTAGTCGTGCTCGTATGTCCATGGCTACAGTCCCAATCCTGGCCGCCATCGTCCGACCTTGTGCCGCTCGCGAGCTCCCCACCAGCGTCCTTACTCTGGCCGAGTTCGCTCGATACACACGCAAACTCGATACACACTCACACGATGGAGACGAAAGAGGAAGAACGATGGAATTGTCAATGCGTACGGATACAAATGCACAATGTAATGTAAATTGGGTTCGTTCTGCAAATGAATAAGTCAGTCAAGTTTGCGCGACGGGTGAATGAACACGTACGAGACAAGCAGCTGAGCAACAGAACGAGGTGACATTCGAAGAGGGTCGAGTGAGCAACAATATGCGAGAGAGCGTCCGGTAGACGAGAGTATGCGAGGAGGCCGACGAAGGAGCGAATGTGGATCTGCGAGTGAATAGAACGCGTGTCAGCGGGGAGAGAACGAGACATCAGTGGAGCACGCACATCATACGATGGAATATCGCAGCTACCGAGAGGTCAGTCATGAACGCGATGGTGTAAGAACAGCGTACTAGTCATGCATGAGCGAGTGTGAATGATCTTCAAGCAAGAGGTCAGCGCAACAAGGCAGGAGTAGCGCGAAACATACCGGGAGTGAGACTAATGAATATCTGGGATGCATTAGGCGAGACCGGCGGAGAGGGCGACAAGCGCAGTTGCGCTTGTTGGAAGCGGTTGATGGGTGAAGAGGAGGTGCCGAGACGATAGCACCGAAGACATCGCTGCATGCTTATGAGACAGGAGCCATAGTGGTAATATATAGCCTAAAACACCTACCACTGGCTAGATAGGCTTGAGGCTAAATCACTGGCTCTTCGTAGAGCCCTAGCTGTTCCTAGTGTGCTTAGGCTAATGCCTTGCTACCTAACTAGGGCAGGTCTGGATGGGCCCTTTGCCTATTTAGGATGCTGCAAATAGATATAATATTTACGATCAGTCTGTGATACTTACCATCAATATGTGACACCCCTTCCCTAAACGGTTTATTTGTTGGCCCAGAGGGTGTTGTCCTCACCCTAAACGGGTTATAGCTCCCGTGCAGCCCTCGGCCGATCTCTGCCGTACCGATAGCTCCGCCTTGTTTGTTTGTTTATTTGTTCTCGAGGCTTTTGCCTTGTCCGTTACCTACACCTTTCCCGATATTTGCCGCTGCTCCCCCCGATTCGTCCCTGGCCCAGGTATGCATTCCCGTCCAGTACTGTCCTCATACTAATGCAGGTCTTCCTTAGTGCCCGCCCTTTCCCTTTCCGCTGCCACTGGTTCCCTTGCTTTCCCTGCTTCGACCTCTACCGTCGCCCCTCCTTGGATATTTTCGTCCCCTTGGCGGCCTCGCTAATGCCCTTCGTCGTCCTCTCCGCGAAATAGCCCCTTTTGCGCACACCTCAAATGGTATAATGGCTGTCGAATCGTGCGTGGCCCCCGTTGCCTCGTCATCATACACTGACAAGCACCACCAGCCTCACCACCACCAGCCCAGCCTCAGTTTCTCCTCGCATATGTTCCCCGTTCGTTACTCTACAGACCGAGTCGTATCTAGTTCATACCCTCCCTCCTGGTCCTACCTCTTCTGTTTCTTGGCCATTCCTTCGTCGTCTGTTAGCCGTATCCTTATATATGCAGAATCCATAGTAATGTCTACCAAATTTGCCTCCTAAGCGAAGCGTTCAAGTACTCGACCGACAACATCACCAAACCAATCCACCAAAATCCACTACGTCTTTTGTGTCACGTGATCTTTTCCGTGCTCCAAAACCAAAGTCCGTCATTCATTCAAAGGAATCTATCTACAAAGTCCATATGTAACTACAAAGTCCGTATGGCTTGTCCGTGTGCGTCTAAATAGATTTCCGCTTCTTCGTCGGCCTCGTCTCCGTCCCCTCCTCCGTTTCCTCCCGCAGACTTTGGCAGACTCGCCCAAGGTCTTGCACGGCCTCAACCCAGTCCCACGTCGGCCAGGTGCCCTCGACCTTTTCCTTGCAACCCCACCAGCACAGCATCGCAACGGCGCCGAGCATCCCATTGTGGCCCGGGACGATCAATCCTCCCCACGACTCGCCGTTTCGCTCCGCACTACCTGGCCGGCCCTCCTTCGTTACCTCCCTCCACGATGGTTGTATTCCTGTCCACCACCCCCAATATTCCTTCGAAAACGCAGCCGTGTCCTTGATTGCGCAAAGGTCAGGTTTGGGGACGCGCTTGTGCTGAATCCAGTAGTGCAGCTGAATCGGGCGACCCTCAGCGGACACCCTCCCCGACCCGTTCGCAAAACCATATGCGGCTTTGAGTGCGAAGAACGCTGCGAGTGTGTTGTTGAATGCCCCTCCCAAATTGACCGTTGTCAGCTCAGGGTAGACGTCGCAAAGCCAGGCCGTTTTCTTGGTGCGTTCTGTTGGGCACGGAGGGATCTGCGTCTCTTGTTTCGCAGCGTCGATCGCCAGCAAACGTCCCAGTCCGCCGCTCCGGGCAGGCTTGGACGACGTTGTAGGCTTGGGCTTGGCAAGCGCTTGTTCTTCTGGCGTTTTGGTGGTCAAGAGGACTCTGCCTCGAGAGTGGTTTCGGCGGACTTGCTGGGCGATGCGGAGGAGAAGGTGTCGATGACGGGAGGCGGCACCAGCTCATCCTCGGACAGTACCATACCATTCCCATCGCTCTCGCTCTCTGACCCGTCCGGCTCGGTCCCCACCGACCCCGCTTCCTCATCGGTTGTTGTACCCGCTATCCTCTCGCCCCCCAGCTGAAGAAGAACTCGCCTCGTCACCCTCGCTCACATCCATGGCGTCCATGTCCTGGCCAGGCTTGCCTCGCCTGGAACGACGGGGAGGGCCAGTGGGCAGGGGTTTCTCCTTGCAGTACCGCGCTCCTTCGCTGGCTTCTCGCTGAATAGGTTCTTCGTCGCATCCAAGAGACCCATATCTCTCATGATCTGTTGTGTCTTTCGGATGCTCTCCTGGCGACCCCGCTCGTATTGGCGCCGTCTTTCCGTCGAGTCCTCGCTGTCCTCGCCCTCGTTATCGCTCTCCTCCTCCCCACCGCTGTTCTCGCTGTCGTTGTCGTTGTCCATCCCGTCGTTGTTAGCGGACGATCCACCCGCACTCGAATTCAAATTCGCTCGGGAGTTGTTCGTTTTGGTCTTGGAGGAAGAGGTGATGGGTTCGTTGTCGTGGTCGAGCCTCAAAAGAGAGGGATCGTCGACGATTGGCTTTTCTTTTTGATGGCGATGCGAGACGTTCGGCTGGGGCTACAGATATCGTTAGAAGGCTTCAACCAACATAGAAACACGTACTATAGGCGGTTTCTAAATAGACTTTGAATTTGTCGATTACTTCGCGGTCCCAATGTGCTGCGTCCCATTGCGAAAAGGGAACCGGTACAGGAGCATGATTTGCACCGACGGAGAGGCTACCAAAGCCTAATTAGACACCTCCCTCCAACAAATGGGCGGCAACTCACTGTATTGTTGTATGTCCCCCCCCACATCGGTACAGGTCCGCCGAGGACGAGGAATAGGTGCATCCCCGTTGCGTCTGCAACCGCTTCCAACAGGTGTTTCATAAGCGGTTTAGGTTCTGAGCCCTAGACACGTGTCACCAACCAAGTAGAGAGAGAAACGCATCAACGCACATTGGCGATCCTCGGGCGTCGTCGGAGGCCAGGCCTTCAGTTGTGCTTCATATTCCTCCTTGTTTTGCTTGGCGATGGTCTTGGCCCGAGTCGTCAGGTCCTCCTGCCTCTCCGGATCCAGCTTGTTGAAAAGCTCAAGAGTGATTTTGGTTCCCAGTTCCGGAGGTGGAAGGGCGTCAATTGGCTTGTGCACGTTCCGGACGCTCTGCCGCATCTCTGCGCGACGACCGGCGCAATCTCCGTGGCAAAGCATTCCGTCATGTACAGCTGGTACCCGGAGGAGGCGCGTTTCGGCGGTGGAAGCCCGAGACGGTTGGCGACGTAGACGACTGCATCTTCAACGTCTTCGACTTTGGCGAGCTGGGCGGTTCTGACAGGTCGAGAGCGGTTCTGGGTCTTCTTGGGCTTGTTGGCGGTCTCGAGGCGGTTCAAGAACCAACGCTTGACATGCTGGCGAACACAAAAAAAAGCGTGTGAGCGTGTGACGACGCCAGCAGCGACGTCGACTTACACCACACAAGAAATAATACGCTTCTCCTTCTTCGTCTCCTCGTCCTCCGACAGCATTTCAACAATTGGCGGCGCGGTTGGGTCGTACTCCGGCAACGGTAGGTCTGGCTCCAGGTCGTCCGCAAGCTGCCATCCAATCTTGAAAATGAACTCGTTTTGCACCGTAGTGAAGAACGACTTCAGCGTCAATCCGCCGACCAGCTTGGCAGCCATGAACTCGTCCCATCTTGGTCGGAGAATCAGGTCTTCACGAGCCCCTTGTGCCCAGTTCTTGCCGTTTTTCTGCAGCCGTTCGGACTTGGACATGGTCGCTCGACTCTTGCCTTTACACTGACGTGATTCTGTAGTAGGACTGTACCGTGTCATTATCGAATAATCTGGACGACGCGACACTCACAGGGTTGAGATGGGAGCATCGGGGGTGGGCTCAGCATCGAGGGTGGGCTCGGCGGAAGAACGCGACGCAGACATTAGATCAAGAACGCAGACGACAACGAGAAGAGCAAAGACAAGTCTTGTGCATTTTCACATGCATATCGCGTCGCTGACTGTCCTTGGCTTGCCCCAAGGGCCAGGGCACAACCACGAGGTATAATCTGGATAAATGGTTTCACGCGCTATAACAACAGACAGATCCTTCTTTCCTTTCCGCACCCTTCACCTTCTGCATAATGACCTCGCCCTCCTCCCTAGCGCCAGTTCATGCCTGGGGGTTCCTACCTCGCGAGCAGTTCCAGCAATTGCCTCCCCATCCCACCTGCATCCAGGTCAGCCTTGCTTGCCCTGTTTCAGCACGTGATAAATCTGATTATTTATCAAGCCTGGCCATCCGCAGTGTCGCGCCGTAGCGGCGTACATGTCACCGGCGTTGTCCAGCACTTCGTGCTACCGCTCGATCGATCGCACCAAGTCCTCGACTATCAGGAATCAGGTAGCATATGGCACCATTTCTGGGAAAACAGCCCCATGAGCTGCGCCATTTGCTCCCGTATGTTCTCCTCAGCGGTCTCTACCGCCGATGGCCATGCCTTCTCGTTTTTCGAAGCCTGCCCCCACGGCGTCGAGCCCCCGGCTGCTGATACCTCGGACGACGACAGCGATAGCGAAGGCAGCCATGGCAGCATCGAGAGAGCGGACGACTTGGCCGAAAATCTCCTAAAAACCCACCTCAACCAAACCAACCACCCAGCTACCAAACCGCCGTTATCATGGACGAAGTCGGCTACAACCCCCCCATCAATGGCAATCTCATTGTCGTCAAGCACACCATCGTCGAATCGGACGATCCCGCGGCGCGTGTTCTCGACGCGCAGATTCTCGACG